>KV018104.1:178166-224742 GCA_001598015.1 Dorcoceras hygrometricum
GTCCATAAAAGCTGAGGGGGCGTTAGTGAGTCCGAAGGGCATTACCAAAAATTCATAATGACCATATCGTGTTCTAAAGGCTGTTTTGTAGATGTCTGCTGGTTTTATCTTCAATTGGTGGTAACCAGACCTCAAATCAATCTTAGAGAAAACTACCGATCCCTTCAACTGGTAAAACAGATCCTCAATTCTAGGCAAGGGATATTTATTATTAATCGTCAGCTTATTCAACTCTCTATAGTCTATACACAACCTTAGACTCCCGTCCTTTTTCTTGACGAACAAAACAGGGGCTCCCCATGGTGATGTACTTGGTCGAATAAAGCCCTTGTCCAACAGCTCTTGTAATTGCTCCTTTAATTCTTACATTTTTGATGGAGCAAGACGATAAGGTGGTCTAGAAACTGGTGCTTCTCCTAGCACTAAATCAATTGCGAATTCCAACTCCCTATCAGGTGGCAGTCCACATATGTCTTCTGGAAAAACCTCGGGGAATTCGTTCACTACTTCTACATCTGAAAGTAGAGGTTTACTTGTAGCTACTAAAGAGGATAGGCTTATCAAGAATCCTAATTCTCCTTTCCTCAAACAACTCTGCGCCTTAAGATCTGAAATAATTCGGGGGATCTTACACATCTGACTAGCCTCGAACGTGAAACAGTCTCCGCTTGGAGGTTTTACCACTACGGTTCTAAGCTTGAAATCTATCACGACTCCGTATTGGGTCAACCAATCCATTCCTAAAATCAGATAAAACTCAGGCATAGGTAATACAATCAAATCAGTGGTAACTGAATGCCCATGGAGTCTAAGTTCTAAGTCACGAAACAAGTTATGGGATACCAGCTCTTCCCTAGAGGGCACTGTTACGCAAAATCCTGTAGTCACCTGGTCGGGTCTAACATGTAATTTCTTAGCAAAATCTGCTGCTATGAATGAATGCGTCACACCTGAATCTATTAAGGGTGATGAGGGCAACCCAGAAATCAAGATCTTACCCATAACCACTGTAGAGTCTGGATTGGCTTGCTTGGTTGTCATGACATAAGCTCTACTAGTCACCAACTGTTTTGACTTCGGGCAATTCTTAATAACATGCCCTGGCAATCCACATCTATAACAAACATTTTGTCCCACTCTACAAGGACCAGGGTGGTTCTTCTGAAACTTGGGGCACTGAGGTCTACTGCCGACTGCTGAAACCGGGCTAATGGGTTGTACAACCAAAGGTTTCTGCTCCTGAGGCTTCTGTTCCTGCGACCGCTGCTGATTCTTATATGGCTTCTTGGGTGGTCGTTGGTCTTTCTATTGGAAGGCCTGTCTCTTCAGTTGTCGCTCTTCCACCACAGCTTTCCAATCTTGATCAGCTCTTAGAGCCTTGTCCGCCGCTCCTCGATAATCTTTTTGTTCTACCAGCCTCACATCATGTCTAAGCGTTGGTTTCAATCCATCGACAAAATGTCGCAATTTCTCCTTAGGATCAGCTCCAATCAGCGGTACAAAATAACATCCTCGTTCAAACTTTCGAACATATTCGTGGACAGTCATGTCTCCTTGCTTGATCATCAAGAATTCTCTTTTCAATTCGAACCTCTTATCCTCTGTGAAATACTGTTCAAAGAACACCCGCTTGAATTTCTCCCAGTGAAGATTTGTCACATCTACTGTAAGCTTTGCTCCTACCCACCAGAGCATCGCATCATCTCTCAACATGTAAACCGCACATATGGATCTTTCTAAATCGGGCGTTTGGAGATACTCAAATATCACCTCCATCGATATAATCCAGCTTTCGGCGACAAACGGATCTGTTGTGCCGCTAAACTCCCTTGGCTTCTGTCTTCGGAATCGTTCTTGAGGGTCAGTCACCAACTGTTTTGACTTCGGGAAATTCTTAATAACATGCCCTGGCAATCCACATCTATAACAAACATTTTGTCCCACTCTACAAGGACCAGGGTGGTTCTTCTGAAACTTGGGGCACTGAGGTCTACTGCCGACTGCTGAAACCGGGCTAATGGGTTGTACAACCAAAGGTTTCTGCTCCTGAGGCTTCTGTTCCTGCGACCGCTGCTGATTCTTATATGGCTTCTTGGGTGGTCGTTGGTCTTTCTATTGGAAGGCCTGTCTCTTCAGTTGTCGCTCTTCCACCACAGCTTTCCAATCTTGATCAGCTCTTAGAGCCTTGTCCGCCGCTCCTCGATAATTCTTTTTGTTCTACCAGCCTCACATCATGTCTAAGCATTGGTTTCAATCCATCGACAAAATGTCGCAATTTCTCCTTAGGATCAGCTCCAATCAGCGGTACAAAATAACATCCTCGTTCAAACTTTCGAACATATTCATGGACAGTCATGTCTCCTTGCTTGATCATCAAGAATTCTCTTTTCAATTCGGACCTCTTATCCTCTGTGAAATACTGTTCAAAGAACACCCGCTTGAATTTCTCCCAGTGAAGATTTGTCACATCTACTGTAAGCTTTGCTCCTACCCACCAGAGCATCGCATCATCTCTCAACATGTAAACCGCACATATGGATCTTTCTAAATCGGGCATTTGGAGATACTCAAATATCACCTCCATCGATATAATCCAGCTTTCGGCGACAAACGGATATGTTTTGCCGCTAAACTCCCTTGGCTTCTGTCTTCGGAATCGTTCTTGAGGGTCATCATTGCTAGGTCCTCTACTGCTGGAGGATTGGCCATTGCCTCTACCCTGCTGTTCTACCAGCAACCTTAGAAGCTGGGCAATACTAACGTTACTATCAGGGCAGGATTCATCTACTGGGATATTTCTTCTTCCTCGCCCAGACATCTTAATCTATAGCCCACAATCCACCACATATGAACATCAGAACATGTAAGAATAAAAAATACATGCTCCAAAACATAAAAGAAAACTTACTGCATCGAAGAGACGGTCGATGAAATCTGTTCCAGCAAGGAGTGCGTGTGTTTAACTCTGGACCATGCTCTGATACCATGTTTGTGACGCTCAATCCCCATGGGAGTCACGGGATCAAAGAAAAGGGAATAAAAAGGAAAATAGAAAGGCTGAATAATAAATAGATCAAGCTATATTGCATTTCTCAAAATAAAATCAAAGTACAGCCGTTGGAGCCAAGAAATTAAAATCAGATTTCATTAAAATTTCGAAGTACAAAATGCGAAGTAACGATATTACAACTACTGAACTCTATTTGAATTCATCTTTGTTGTAACGGATCTCAATACATATTTGACTAAGATCAAAGACTACAAAAATAGCAAAATACAAAATGAACATCGCGGAAACGCAGGCCTTCGATAAACGCTAACACGTCGCTACTGGTTCAAACTCCACCTCCCATCTGCTCCGGCGCCGACTCCTGCACCAAGAAAGCTAGTGAGCCTAGGGGCTCAGCAAGCAAAACTGAGAGTAACAAGCACAATATGCAGGTGTAAAACATAAGACATCACAGTTTAAAGGAAGTCGTGAAGCATCATTCGTCGTAAACATCTGTTCAGGGAATAAGTTCAAATCCCAACGTTAACATTTTTATTAGACTTATGGCTCAGAAGCCCTACTTAGGTCCCATTGCACTCGATCAAATGACTACTGATATCAGTTACAATATGGTGACATCTCACCCAATATGAAGGGGCAACCAACCCTCTCGTCAGCTGCTCACCCTTCCAATATGGACCATGTGTTATCTTTGCCATAAATCCTAAAGTCTGAACATTTTCTTCTTTTAAACAACTTCTGGAATGAATTCAGATCTTAACATCAGGGTTCACTTCATTTTTGAATCTTTTTCCATCTAAACATTTTTTTTTCACTGAGCATCTAGTGGAGACATAGGAAATCAGTTGTTGGATTAAACGGTCGAAGGATACAACCAGTCGTTGGAGCAACCAGTTTTTGGGTAAGGACAATCAGCCGTTGAAAGAAAACCATACGTTGTATGTGAAGCAGCAGTGAGGCACTTAGGGGAAGGAATCAGTTGCAACATAGGAACCAGTCGCAAGCAACAGTAACCAGTCGCAAACAACAGTAACCAGTCGCAAGCAAATATGAAGGCCAGATTTGTTTTAATATTAGAACCGGTTTTTCGCTTGATGAACTGTCGGGATGCGCGAGTCTCGGGCAGATGCCAAGCTTCTATTTTCGTTGTGCTATAAGATCACTTGGAGCGAGGCTCAGTGACAAGCACATGGGGCGAGATAGAAGAAAGAAAAATCTGAGCTGTTCTCTGGACTGGTTCTTCATAGATTTAAGCAAATCAGTAGCACTTGTTCATTTGAAATATCTCGATGCTCTGATGTATTTTAAATTGTTCTGTTTTTGCGGATTCCAGCTGATGCAAAATTTTGTTTTTAAAATGATTTGAGCTCATTTTATAAAAGACAGGGAGAGTGGCGTCACTGACTTTTATAATTTTGAGTTATGCATCAGTTTCGCTTTTGAAAATCATATACTGTTGCATATGGTGCTTCCCGAAGCTGTTTTGTTATTCAAAGATTAAAAATCCTGCTGTTACATTGTTTTTGTTGTAACAGTGTAGGGAGAGCTTTGTTTGTTTTAATTATTTGGAAAACCAGCAGTTCACTTCTTTTTTTTATTCCCACAAAAAGGGAGAGAATTGTTAGAACACGCATCGTTGATTTGAGGTTTTGTGTAAATCAAAAAGGGAGAGATTGATGGATCTGTTTTGACAGATCATGATTAAGTTTTGAATTACACAAAACCAGTTATTGTGTTTCTAACAATTCCACTAAGTGTACAGGTTTTAGGAACGAAGAAGACGATCAGCAGCAGCTATATTTGTTCAGTCTTTGGTTCGCAATATAAACAATCAGCAGTTGGTTTGGTGTTCATGGAATGGGAAGCTGGATTAGCGATGGAGACGTCCAAAGTTGAATCAGCTGTTCGTAATCAGGCGGAGGCCAAAGTTGAACCAGCTGGAGCATAGTAAACCAGCTGGAACGATGACAACAAGCTGCAATCGCTAAAGATAAAGTGAACCAGCTGGAACATGTATTGAGAAGCGCGCTGGAGAATTACATCGAAGAAGCAGATTCCAGTTATAAGTACTGTTGATGAATCTATTAACAGTCGCTATTCAAGAAGCAAGAAGCAAAGAAGAATCTCAAGCTGGAGCTGGAACGAAGAAGATCAGCTGGAGCGCTAAGTGTAGATGACATCAGCAGTGACGTCATCATCCAGCAGATGGCTACAGTGGAATAGAATCAGCAGATAGCTTCAACCAGCAGTTGGTATTTGGAGTTGGCGATTGAAAAACGATGTCGCGTGAATAAGTTGAAACGACAGCGTTTTGCATTCGCAATAAGTTTCAGCAGATGGTTTGAAAGAGCAGTCGCAAGAATCAGCAGATAGCTTGTACATCCAGACGCAAGAGGAAGCGACGTCGTAGAGGAGATATCAAGTCGCAAGCTACTGTTCATCAGCAGTTAGTATTTGGAGATAGCGATAGCAAAACGATGTCGTTTACATAAGTTGATACGACAGCGTTTTGCTCATGCGCTAAAGATTCAGCAGGAAGAGTTTGCGTTGTTAACCAGTCGCAAGATCCAGTCGCAAGCTACAGTGGATCCAGTCGCAACGAAAAGATTTCCAGACGTAGTTTTTGAGTATCCAGACGCAAGAAGATAAATCTATTGTTGTTGAAGAAGATTCAGGCGAAGCAATTGATTAACCAGACGCAAGCAACAGCAGCATCCAGTCGTGAGCTTCATTGAATCAGCTGTTGCTACGCATCCAGTCGTTGGGTAATCCAGTCGCGAGCTACAGTATCCAGTCGCAGGAAATACAGACGCAAGAAAAGAAGAAGTAGCGAATCGTTGCATTCAGTCGAAGAATGAATCAGCAGCGAAGCAGTTGACAACTTACGAAGAGTTATCAAAGCTGGATGTCAACTGCTGAGCTTAATTCAAATGGCAAAAACGACAAGAAGCCTGCGAAAGAAAAGGACGCAAGTACTATTCCCTGTCGTTACTTTACAAGACACATTTCAAACGGGAAGAAGTTGTGTCCAACGGGATTAAATTCTACAGAGGCTTTATATACAAAGGCAGCGCCATTGAAGAAGCGAGAGATACGTTGGTCACTGTGAAGCTATCGCAGAGAATAAGTCAATTGCACAGTGCACCAACAGAGGGAAAAAGAAAAGAAGATGAAGCAGTCGACAATCATTCTTGAGAGGAGCTTATTGTGTCGACTGCTGAATCTAGATTAGCTTGTTAGAGCATTTCCCTAGTGTGTGAGAAAAACAGAGAGTTGAGAGTTTCATTGTATCAATCTCACACACCGAGATTCATTCACATCTATTGGTGAATGAATCTCGAAATCGTTTACAGTTACCGTCCAAGCACGAAGACGTAAAACTCTTGTGTATGTAGTCAGTCACACAGTTGCGGCTGTTGTGCATTTGTGGAGTCTAGGAGTTCTCACAGCTGCTGGTTGTGGGATTGGGTCTGTACACGAAGTTGTAAGATCAAATCTTCTAGTAGTGGATCCTTCCGAGGTGGAAGAAGGGGAGATGTAGGACATTGAAGTCCGAACTTCCAGAAACAAATATGTTGTGTTTTGTATCGTGTTCTGTTATTCATTCAGCATTCGATTTACTTTAGCACGCATACACGCATAAATAGAAATCAGCACGCACGCATAACAGTTCAGCACTTAGCATTCTAGCATCGCATTGCATACAGCAGCACACAAGAACACAAGTCTCGAACAGATTTATGTTGTACATAAATCTGTTTGAGTTGTTTTAAAATATAGGATTCAGTTCTGGTATTTTCCGCATGATTTTTAAATCATACCAGATCTGTCTCCGGTGCTCTGTTTATTTTAAGTGTTCAAGAACAACGAGGTATTGCACCTCCAGTTTGTATCAGCAGCGCGAGAATTTCTTTTAATGTCTTTTAACAAAGCGCGGCTGCTGATCATTTTGATCCTTACTATTTCAGGGACCAACAAGTATTCTTTATCCTTGGTTGAATTTTCATATAACAACAGCTACCAAGTGACTATTGGGATGGCACCATTTGGGCTTTGTATGGTCGAAAGTGTATATCACCGATCTGTTTGGAATATATTGGTGGGAAACATTTGTCTACTCCTGATTTTGTACAACATATGAAAGATCAATTTGAGTTGATTCGGATTAGAATGAAAGCTGCACAAGATCGTCATGCGATTTATGCGAATAAGAGGCGCAGACCTTTGGAATTTGAGGTTGGCGATCGAGTATTTTTTAAAGTTTCTTCTTTCAAAAGCATGATGAGATTCAGATTTAAGGGTAAATTGGATCCTAGATTCGTTGGTCCCTTTGAGATTGTTGAGAGGATTGGGTCTTTGGCTTACAGATTGCAGCTGCCTGATGAGTTAGCGGTGATGTATGATGTGTTTCATGTGTCAATGTTGAGGAAATATGAGCCAGATCCGTCCCATGTGTTGAGAACTGATGAAGTGGAGCTAGACTAGACCCTGAGTTATGTTGAATATTCAGTGCAGATTCTGGATAGGAAAGAGAAGCAGCTGAGGAACAAGACTATTACGTTGGTGATGGTCCAATGGAGCAAGCATGATAGAGAGGAAGCTACCTGAGAAGTTGAATAAAAGATGAGACAGGAGTGGCCTCATCTGTTTGATTTTTGACAGTAGCATTCCAGGTAATATTCTAGCTTGTGTTTGCGTGATTTGAGTGCTTAGTATTCTTGATTTGTGACTTGAATTAGAATTGAGTCATGCTGGGCAAATTTTTTGTCTGAGTTTTGGTGATTTCCTGGTGTTTCTTGGTTCTGATCTGTTGTTGAGAGTTGATTTCGAGGACGAAATCCTTTTCTAGTTCGGGAGAATGTGAGGACTAGATATTTTAATTTGTGATTAATCGGTTAATCAAATCTGGATTAGGATTAACCAAGGAAATGTAACCATCGGGTTTTCAGATTTGAGAGAATTGGTTTTTCTGTTGGTGATTTTCGGATATTTAGATCTGGGTAGAACAGATCAGATGTGGACTGTTGGTCGCTATCGAGTGTGTTAGAGTAGATGCCCAACTAGCCAACTTGTGGCATGTGGGTTTTATAGACTCTTGTACAAACGATCTTTATATATGATATTCGCATTTTCTTATATGGCATTCTTTACTTTCATTATGTGTATAATGATTTACAATTGTGTTGAGTAAAGACCTAGAATACACTAAAGCGTATGTTAGATGTGATAGTGGGTATGACGGCTATTCAACGCTACCTCGCACGAGCCAAAACAACCACCGGAACGACGGGAAATCGCCGGAAAAGCTCACGGCTGAACAGTGCTCTAGGGTTCGAAAGATAAGGAACGAAAGGCTGGAAATATTTGCTAAGTATGGAATTGATACCATAATTCGAAGACCAAGTCTTCCTATAAATAGCACTTGCTACGACTGGAAATCAATAACAATTATTGTCCACCGACAAAACCAGTCTCACTAACAAATTTCCCAAACCAGCAGACGCAAGAACCAACAGCTGATCTATACAACAATCGCTAAAATGACTAACGACTGGTTCTCAAAACGGCGTCGCACCAACTTACTCAAACGACGTCGCATCCTAAACCAGCAGCTAGGTATCCAGTCGCAAGACAAAACAACACAACGTTTTTCTCTCTCTGCTGGATCCAGTCGCAAGCTCAAACGCAGCGTTGCAACTAATTCGAACGACGTCGCTCCACTGACGTCATCCAGTCGCAAACTCTCGCGAAAAACCAGCAGCAAGTAATAGTCCAAACTCACTCGCAGCTGGACTCCCAGTCGCAACTACGAAACGACGACGCATACTCTTCGAGCTACAGGAAAGTTGACCCGCGTTGACCTCTACATCTGCTGATCGATCAGCAGGAATTCAAACGCGATCTACCAGCTGGTACCAGACGCAACATCCAAACGACGTCGCGCCAACTAATCTAAACGCAGTCGTTTTAACCCTCAACGCAACTAAGCTAAAGCATCTGCTGATCACAACAAATGCAACCAGACTTCACGCAAACGACGGCGTTTCAAGAATCTCGAGCTAAAACACGCTTCGATTGGTTTTCCACCGACCAGTCGTTAGCTCTCCAAACCAGCTGACACGTCATCCAGCAGGTACCTCAAATATGCGAAAAAAAATACAAAATCTCCAGAATTGTTCAACACACAAAATGGAACCCGAAAATGCAACTCAAACACTCAAACAGAGATCCTAAACCAGCAGAACCTCTATTTATCGATTCATTCCAACGATAATTCTTAATTACAATTCCAGGTCTCACATTTCTCCCCCACTAAAAAGGATTTCGTCCTCGAAATCAAAAACAATCCTGAAAGCACAATACAGCAACTGCAACTCGAAGCAACAACAAGAAGCTAAACAGAAACTCGCCCAACACAAGGCCAAGAGTTCAAGATAACTGAGCAAACAAACACAACAACTAAGGAAGGAAACCAGCAAAACTACTAGCTACTGGAAAATATAGCCTAACAGCTACTCAAACAGATGCAGCTACTCGCGCTGCATCTTCTCTTCCAGTTCCCAAGTAGCTTCTTCCCTACCATGCTTGCTCCACTGCACCATTACTAAAGGAATGGTCTTATTCCTCAACTGTTTTCTCTTTTCTGCCAAGGATCTGCAAAGGGTATTCTTCATAGCTCAACGACTGATCTAGCTCTACCTCGTCAGTTCCAAGCACATGAGACGGATCTGGCTCGTACTTCCTCAACATGGAAACGTGAAAGACGTCATGTAGAGAAGATAACTCGGACGGCAACAACAGACGATACGCCAAAGGGCCAATCCTCTCAACAATCTCGTACGGACCCACGTAACGAGGGGCTAACTTTCCCTTGCGTCCAAAGCGCATCACACTACGAAACGGAGAAACCTTGAGAAATACACGATCACCAACCTGAAATTCAAGAGGTCGACGCCTCTTATTCGCATAACTGGCTTGGCGATCCTGGGCAGCTTTCATTCGCTGTCTAATAAGATCCACGTGATCTTTCATCTGCTGCACAAAGTCAGGGGCAGATAGCTGCTTCTCCCCCCCTTCTTCCCAACATCACAACAAACGCAACCAGACTTCACGCAAACGACGGCGTTTCAAGAATCTCGAGCTAAAACACGCCTTCGATTGGTTTGCCACCGACCAGTCGTTAGCTCTCCAAACCAGCTGACACGTCATCCAGCAGGTACCTCAAATATGAACAAAAAAAAATAACAAAATCTCCAGAATTGTTCAACACACGAAATGGAACCCGAAAATGCAACTCAAACACTCAAACAGAGATCCTAAACCAGCAGAACCTCTATTTATCGATTCATTCCAAAGATAATTCTTAATTACAATTCCAGGTCTCACAGGAAGCTACCTGGGAAGTTGAAGAAAAGATGAGACATGAGTGGCCTCATCTATTTGAGCGATGACAGTAGATTTCCAGGTAAATCTTATGGCTTGTTGATTCGTGCTTTGATTTATTTTATGCTCATGATTTGAGGTTCTGTTAAGCATTGAGTCATGCTGGGAAGATTGTTTTGTTTGAGTTTTGGTGAATTCGGGTGTTTTCTGTGATTCTGATATGTTGCTGTAAGTTGATTTTGTGGACGAAATCCATTCTAGTGGGGGGGATTGTGAGGACTAGAAATTTAACAATTGGTGATTAATGAAAATAATCAGATATGGACAAGGATTAACCAAGGGATATGTTAACCATCGGGATTTCAGATTTGGAGGAATTGGTTTTTTTGTTCGTGATTTTCAGATTTGAGGTAGAACAGAACAGATGTGGACTGTTGGTCGCTATCGGGTGGCTAGGAACAGATCCGAGTGGCGCAAGTGGATTTGAGAAGATCGTACTCGGGTATGATCTGTTTTGGTGTATTGCGCTTTAGTTGAGTGTGGTCGGGGATTGGTATCGAAATATATCAGATTTGAGATGCTCTAGAGACTTTGAATTGAGGGTACAGATTTGAGTAGTGGAATCTGGAGTTGGAGGGAATGCGACGCCGTATTGTGTTACAAGATTTGACGTTGGTTGAGTAAAATCTGTTCAGTGGGAGTGAGCAGCTATGCGCGTCTATCTGGGGAAGTCATGTGTTGGTCAATGGTACTGTGTGGACCGGTCCGGTTTGTGAGTTGGTGTAGACTGGTACGGTTTAATTATTTCAGATTTGACCAAATTTGGATGAGCGAGCGAGCTTATGTCGCGAGATCTATTTGTTTGGAACGGGACTCCAACGTGACGTCGTTTGGTGATTGCGCGCGAGGATAGCATAGCAGTGTCAAATTTGAGTTAGCGCTAAGATTTGAGATGGCGCCCAGATCTGAGGTAGCGTTCATATTTGAGTGCTTGACTTTTACTGTATCTTTGACTGGGAGATTTAAATATAAGTGTCGTTAGTAGATTTTGAACCCGATATTTCTTATCTTCTTCTCGAGAGCTTCGTGAACCCTTACTATTCATCGACCCTATTTCTTGAGATTTCAGTCTATTTACGCCGTTTGGAGCAAGGCTGGTGGCGCTGGGTTCGTATCTCTTAGAGATTTCGATTGATACCAGTTTAGAGCTTTGGATCGATGAGGTGAGGTAGCGCGAAGTAGTTGCAGAGTTCAATATCTTCGCGATTGTTGTCCAGTGGTTCTTTTTTTCTTGAGCAACTTTGGGTAAGTGATTTCTTAATGATAAAAGATTTGATTTAGAGCTAGATAGTGCTATATAGAGTTGAGGTAGATGTTTTAAGCTATGCGGCTTTAGGCTGTAAGCCGTATGAGCTTAGATTTAAGCTGAATTGTGAGATATCTTGATAGATTTGAGCTTTCGAGCAATTCCTGTTGTATTTCGCCATGAGCTGGTGAGGCAGAAGGATTTAGCGGGCTAGTGGTGCTGAGCCTAAGTGAAATCTGTTGAGGTAGAAGCTGTTTTGAGGTACGGATTTGAGCTTACTTAAACAGCTTTGGCATAAGCATGAGAATATTTCCAGTGTGTTGAGAATGCTGCGTCTGAGTGTTTACGTGAACAGATTTTCCTGACTGTTGTTTGATTATCTGTCCTGTTTACGTATGATTTATGTATGTTAGTGAATTGATATTGAATGTCATTCACGCATACATATTGAGCCTAAATTTTATTGATGCCCGAATTGAGCTAGCGTTGTGATCGGTCTGCTGAATTTTCGCGCCTGAAAGGTCCAATGCTATCATCGAGGTGGTGGCCTACTGAGTTGTCGCACCTGAAGACCACTCAACTGTGATGGTCTGCTGATGGTTGCACCTGAAGATCACGGATCGATGATTTCCACCGGCTTATTGGATGTGCGTGGTGTTGAGGCTCCATTGAGATTCTAATTTCCAGCTGAGTTGTTGGCCTTGATTACCGATGTTCTTTGGCACCCTCATGCATATCACGACTTGAAATATTGCATGTTTTATGAATTGATGTTTTATGAGTGCTCTTCGTGAGGTTTGACCTCGTCTATTTTCCCTGTTTTGGACTGCTTTGGTCTGTGTTGCCCTTTGAAAGTTCTTCAGGTCATCCAGTTGGGCAGAGTGGAACGCCTGCTGGCAGATCCCCGTTTTGAGTCCCAGTTATGTATTTATGTATTGATATATTGAGCTAGGGGATGTCGTGTGCCTACAATATTTGAGGGGATCTGTATTTGATACTTGTTTCCTGTTTTTGAATTTTTGAGTTTAAATCCTATTTTGATTATGAACTTATTTTGAATGATATTTTGGATCAGGCCCAATTCGAAAAATTTTTAATCCCAAATAATTAATACTTCCGCGTAATTGTGCTTGCTTCAGTATCTAATCTATGTATTAGAGCACGGGCCTGACAAGAAGGTACAACATCCCATGCCTCATCATAGTACCTTCTACCTACTACCAATCATGCTCCCATATAAATGATTGATACGTGAGTTTTAGAGCTCATTTGGTTACAAGAAAATATTTTAGTTCTCTCAAAATATTTAGAAAGCACACACAGTGTGTTTGAGAAGATTTCCAGCCAAGGCCATCTGTTCGTTGCGGTTCTCAGTTCAGGCAAGTAAAGTTGATTCTTGCTGCATCTCGAAAACATATATTTTCGCTTCGTTGTTTTCTGTTGTTTGCTTTCCTGATGCATGTTTCAGTTCAGCCAGTTCATGTTCATGTTTAATCTAAGGATTCACTGCTTTGATGTTTTTAGTTTGAGGAAACTCACCAGTTATCTTTTAGCAAAATCAGTTGTGTTTTCAAAATACTGAGTTGTACAGATTCAAGATACGATAAGCCAAAGAGAAGTTCTGTTTCTGGTGTACTGTAAATGTTATGGACATCGACTCTGAACTAAACTGATATGGTTTCTCAAAGCTGAGTGACCTTCCAAAGCTGAAATTCTCCTTACGAACCTTATGTTACCGTTTCACTGTGCTTAAGCTGTTTTCTTATAACCTAATATGTTTTATTATGCGTAAGATGTTTTTCGTAGAATCAGATCTGTTTTTCCTATACGTTCGCTACTTTCTTTAGCCAAAGCTGTTCTTCACACCTGTGATCGGTTTTCACACCTGAGATCTGTTTTGTTTTACCAAAGCTGTTTCGCGTCCATAAGCCGTTTTTCTCTTCCGAGATGGTTTCTGCTATCATCAGCTCGTAGCCATCTGTACACTCAGTAAGGTTTTTAATGACAATGAGTTTCATAGCAGTGAATCAACCAGTGTCAGTAATCGATTTTCGATTAAGAACAATGTATAGTAGCTATTTCAATTAAAGGAAGTAAAGCTTTTGTTTTTAGGACTTATGGCATAGAGGACCCGATCATCATGTAGGGACAGGATTAAGGTATGACTATAATCACTTAGCAAAGGAACCAAGATTATGGAATTACTATAATCCCTTCACAGAGAGTTACTGAATTCAGATAACATTCTTCATGCACCAGGACCACCAGAGAGCCTCTAGACCATAAGTCACTCAGTATAAAGTGATACAGATCTGATGTTCCGATCTGTCTCTTTAGTAGCTAGATTTCAGTACAGATGTCTTCCTTTAATTTATGTATTATGATAATTGCCTGCATTACGTGATCTTGTTATCCTCAGCTTTACTTGTTGAACCCCTAGGCACCCTAGTTTTCCTGATGCAGGTGAGGCAGCTCAGGGGCAGGCGAGTGGCGCGAGCTGAATCAGATTTGGGGATTGCGTGTGTTTGTCAAAGGCCAGCGTTTACGCAAAGACAGCAGTTGTTGTTTTTGATCTTTGTCAAAATTGTATTAAGATTCATTACAACAATATAGAATTCATATAGAGTTCCAATAGTTGTAATATCGACTTTTGTAATCGAAATTTGAAGTTCTTATATTACAAATTTTTTTCTACTGTCTACTTCTGTTTGTATTCAGTTTTTGTAAGGGAATACAGCTTACAACTTTTCACATTTAGTCCTTCTGTTTCTTTCAAATTTTTCAGTTAAACCATTCCATTGATTCCTATGGGTTTGGGCATCACAACTGGTATCAGAGCATGGTCCTGAGATACAAACACACTTCCCGGTTTGGAGTAGCTTTCACTGTCTGCATCTCCTGATCTGCAAGTTTTATTGTTATGTTAAGAGTCATTTCTCATTTGAGTTCTGATTTCTTTTGTGGTCGATTGTGGGCTATAGATTGAGATGTCATGTAGAGGAAGAGGTAGAATAAGCACCCTTGAAGTAGAACCCAGTCTAGACAGTAATGCTCGTATTACCCAACTTTTAGAACTGTTAGTAGAGCAGTCCGGCAGAGGCAACGACCAATCTTATAACAGCAGGGGACCAAATCAGGATGATTTCCAGGAGAAGTTTCGGAGACAGAAACCAAAGGAGTTTAGTGGTACAACAGATCCGCTTGTTGCTGAGAGCTGGATCAAGTCTATGGAAGTTATTTTTGAATAAGCGGGAGTTTCTGACCTTGAAACAAAGGAGCATGATAGTACAAGAGTATATCCACAAGTTTGAGAGAGGCTGCTATTTTGTGCCTCTTATTGGAAGAGATTTAGAGGAGAAGCTGAGCCATTTTGTGGAAGGACTGAAGCCTACATTCAAGCTGAACGTCAAGCTAGCAGGGCCCAAGACCTACACGGAAGCAGTAGACAAGTCCCTGCGAGTTGAGAGGGATTGGAAAGATGTTGAACAGGAAATAAAACAGAAGAGACAGTCCTTTCAACAAGTAGATCAGAGACCATTCAAGAAGCAGAACAAGAACCGGCAGCGACCCCTAGAACAGAAACCTATACAAGCCCAGCCTATTAGTACAGTACCAGCTAGGGAAAACAAGTCAGTTTGCCCCTAATTTCATAAGAATCACCCGGGACAGTGTAGAGCTGGCCAAATAGGATGTTACAGGTATGGTGCTCAAGGTCACATCTCGAAATTCTGTCCTCAGTTGAAAAAACTGGTGCCCGGTCGAGCTTACGTCATGAAAGCTGAGCAAGCTAACCCCGATTCTACAGTTTTTACGGGTAAGATTTTGGTTGCTGGTATGTCCTCCTTTGCCCTGTGAGATTCGGGTGCGGCTCATTCCTTTGTTGCTGAAGATTTTGCTAAGAAGTTACGTTGTAAGCCAGAACGATTGTCCATAGGCCATTGTGTAACTTTATCTTCAGGAGAAGAGCTGATATCTCGTAGTATATATCGTGACTTAGAGCTCGAGTTTCAAGGAAATCTAGTTACCGCCAATTTCATTGTTCTTCCTATGCTTGAATTCGATTTTATTTTAGGAATAGACTGGGTATCCAAGTATGGGTCAGTAATCGATTTTAAGCTCAGGACAGTAACCATTAAACCACTCAAAGGACCAGTTTTCGTTTGAAGCTAACCATCTTAGACGAGTTCCTCGCGTTATTTCAGCTTTGCAAGACCATCGTTATCTGAGAAAAGGTGGAGTAGGATTTTTAAAAAGTTTATATTCCCTAACTATTTCTAGTAAGCCCGAGCTGGATGGTGTGGAGGTGGTGAATGAGTTTCCGAAAATGTTTCCAGATGACATCAGTGGACTACCTCCAGAAAGAGAGATAGAATTTGCTATCAATTTAGTACCTGGAGCAGCTCCTGTTTCTAGACCGCCCTATAGGCTTGCTCCTACAGAGATGAAAGAGTTGAAGGAACAAATTCAAGATCTGTTGGATAAAGGATTCATACAACCCAGTACATCCCCCTTGGCGAGCCCCTGTTTTGTTCATTACGAAGAAAGATGGGAGCTTAAGATTGTGTATAGATTACCGCGAGTTGCATAAGCTTACCATTAAGAATAAGTATCCCCTGCCTAGGATTTAGGATTTGTTCGACAAGCTGAAGGGAGCAGCAGTGTTTTCCAAGATAGATTGGCGATCTGGATACCATCAGCTTAAGACAAAAGAGGCCGATATCTATAAGGCAGCTTTCAGGACTCGGTATGGCCATTATGAGTTTATAGTAATGCCTTTTAGATTAACCAACGCTCCATATGATTTTATGGATCTGAGGAATAGAGTTTTCCAGCCATTTTTGGATCTGTTTGTAATCGTATTTATAGACAATATCTTAGTGTATTCCAAGACCAGCTAAGAGCACACCAATCAGCTTAGAATAGTGCTACAAGTTTTGAAGGACAAGTGATTGTTTGCTAAGTGTAGAAAGTGTGAATTTTTGCTGGAGAAAGTTGCATTTCTAGATCACATCATTTCTAAATATGGATTAGAAGTCGACCCAGCTAAGGTCAAAGCTGTGCGAGACTGGCCTGTGCCTAGATTTGTTTCAGAGGTAAGGAGCTTTTTGGGACTTGCTGGATACTGCAGGCGATTTATTCAAGGGTTCTCGAAGATATCGGTTCCATTGACTTCGTTGACTAGGAAACAATTTAAGTTTGAATGGACCCCTAGTTGTCAGCAGAGTTTTGAAAAGTTGAAACAACCGTTGATAGAAAATCCAGTGCTAACCATGCCTTCTGAGCAACGAAAGTTTGTTATCTATACAGATGCTTCGAAGCTAGGTTTAGGAGCTGTATTGATGCAGGATCATAGGGTAATAGCGTATGCTTCCAGACAGTTGAAGAATCACGAAAAAAATTATCCTACGCATGATCTAGAGTTAGCAGCAGTGGTTTTTTCCCTGAAGATTTGGAGACATTATCTGTATGGGGAGAAGTGTGAGATATTCACATACCACAAGAGTTTAAAGTACTTCTTCACCCGAAAATAATTGAACATGAGACAAAGGATGTGGTTAGAGCCGGTCGAAGATTATGATTGTACCATTAGCTACCACTCAGGAAAAGCAAATGTGGTGGCAGATGCTCTTAGCAGGAAATCGATAGGATTAACCCAGATCACAGCTCAGAGGCCCTTAGCATAAGAATTTTGGGCTAGAGTTGATTCCCCATCACAGTACTATCGCCCTAGCTGTTCTCACCATCCAGTCTTCGTTGATAGACTAGATTAAAGAGGGTCAGCTGAGAGATGAACAACTGAAGAATTGGGTGAAACAAGATGTAGAGAGAGGAGGAAATCTCTATACCTCAGTTGGAGGAGTTGTTAGATACCAAGGTAGACTATGGGTTCCTAGCATGGACAACTTGATAACTGATCTGATGACAGAAGCTCATACAGCCCCATACTCAGTGCACCCAGGGAGTACTAAGATGTATAAAGGTTGTACTGGTGGCCAGGAATGAAGCGCGATATTGCTAATTTGTTTCAGAATGCTTAACTTGTCAGGGTCAAAGCTGAGCATCAGAGACCAGCTGGATGCTGAAACCCCTGCCGATACAATAATGGAAGTGGTAGAGTATTGCAATGGATTTTGTAGTTGGTTTACCAAGAACTATTCAAGGATACAATTCTATTTGGGTATAGTGGACCGACTCACCAAATCTGCTCACTTCTTACCAGTCAAGACAACTTTCGATGTGAGCAAATATGCTGAGCTGTATATAAGAGAAATGGTAAGATTTCATGGTATTCCAGTTTCGATCGTATCTGACAGAGATCCAAGGTTTACGTCAGCTTTTTGGAAGCGTCTACACAGAGCTTTCGGTACTAAGTTGACCTTTAGCACAACCTTTCACCCCCAGACAGATGGTCAATCAGAAAGGGTGATTCAGATACTGGAAGATCTACCCAGATCTTGTATCATAGATTTTTCAGAGTGCTGGGATGTGAAGCTACCATTGGTAGAATTCACGTACAACAATAGCTTCCAAACATCAATTCAGATGGCCCCTTACAAAGCTCTCTACGGCAGGAAGTGTAGGACACCCATTCATTGGGATGAGATAGGAGAGCGAACTGGTTTTGGACCATATATCATAGAACAGACCACTGAAGCTATTAAAAAGATAAGAGATCACTTGAGAACAGCTCAGAGCAGACAAAAGAGCTATGCTGATAACAGACACCACGAACTAAGTTTCGAAGCTGGAGATCATGTGTTGTTAAAGGTAGCACCGATGAAAGGAATAATGAGATTTGGGAAGAAAATTAAGCTCAGCCCAAGGTTCATTGGTCCATACGAGATTCTGGAAAAAGTAGGAACGCTGGCTTATAGACTAGCATTTTCCCCACATCTATCCTTGGTGCATAACGTCTTCCACGTATCAGCTTTGAGAAATTATATTCCCAACCCGTCGCATGTGTTGAGCTATGAACCAATCTATCTTGCACCAGATCTGAGTTATGTAGAAAGACCAGAGAGTATTATTCATAGAGAGAATAGGAAGTTAAAAAATCATAGCATCCTGGTGGTTAAAGTTAAGTGGTCTAACCAATCTGAGCGGGAAGAAACATGGGAGACAGAAGGTGATATGCGTAGTCTCTACCCAGAGCTGTTTGGTAAGTAAATTTCGAGGACGAAATTTCAGTAACGAGGGTAGAGTTGTAGTGCCCCAAAATCCATAGGAACGCAATTGTTAGCCTTTTTATTCTAAGGGTTGTTTTGAGATTTGAGCATCTAGATTTCAGTTCAAGCCAGTTTAAATTATCTAAGCTGATTTCTTTTCTTCCAGCTTATAACAATGGTTCAGATGGTTTCTTGAAAGATTTCGCCCTAAGAACAATCCCGAGCTGGAGCAGTTTTTCTTTTAAATAACCGCTTTCGATGGGAGAATTGGTTTTATAAAAATGGTATAATCAATATACAACTTTAAAACAGTAGCAGGGGAGTTTTTAGAAAATTTCAAAGAAAAGGTACAACATCCCATGCCTCATCATAGTACCATCTACCAACTACCAATCATGCTCCCATATAGTTACGTGAGTTTTAGAGCTCATTTGGTTACAAGAAAATCTTTTAGTTCTCTCAAAATATTTAGAAAAGCACACAGAGTGTGCTTGAGCAGATTTCCAGCCAAGGCCATATGTTCGTTGCGATTCTCACTTCAGGCAAGTAAAGTTGATTCTTGCTGCATCTGGAAAACATATATTTTCGCTTCGTTGTTTTCTAATGTATGCTTGCCTGATGCATGTTTCAGTTCAGCCAGTTCATGTTCATGTTTAAGCTAAGGATTCACTTCTTTAATGTTTTTAGTTGAGGAAACTCACCAGTTATCTTTTAGCAAAATCAGTTGTGTTTTCAAAATATTGTGTTGTACAG
The DNA here is from genome assembly GCA_001598015.1 of Dorcoceras hygrometricum. Lineage (NCBI taxonomy): Eukaryota > Viridiplantae > Streptophyta > Magnoliopsida > Lamiales > Gesneriaceae > Dorcoceras > Dorcoceras hygrometricum. The sequence continues at coordinate 197,785 of KV018104.1, forward strand.
ATTCAAGATACGATAAGCCAAAGATAAGTTCTGTTTCTGGTGTACTGTAAAGGTTATGGACATCGGCTCTGAACAGATAGGCGGTGTTGGTTTGATCGGAACTACGTTAAGGTCAAATAAGTTGAGCTAATCTGTTTAGAGACTGTCTAAGCTTGTGCAGTACCCTCGTTTTAAGCAGATCAGGCCTATTTTCTTCGCCGGCCTGTGTTATTCATTTCCAAATTGATATGGTTTCTCAAAGCTGAGTGACCTTCCAAAGCTGAAATTCTTATTACGAAACTTATGTTACCGTTTCAGTGCGCGTAAGCTGTCTTAGAACCAAATCTGTTTTATTACGCGTAAGCTGTTTTTCGTATAACCAGATCGTTTTTCCTATACGTGCGCTACTTTCTTTAGCCAAAGTTGTTCTTCACACCTGTGATCGGTTTTCACACCTCAGATGTCAGGCCCCGTGATTTAGAACCCGATATTTCTTATCTTCTTCTCGAGAGCTTCGTGAACCCTTACTATTCATCTAACCCTATTTCTTGAGATTTCAGTCTATTTACGCCGTTTGGAGCAAGGCTGGTGGCGCTGGGTTCGTATCTCTTAGAGATTTCGATTGATACCAGTTTAGAGCTTTGGATCGATGAGGTGAGGGAGCGCGAAGTAGTTGCAGAGTTCAATATCTTCGCGATTGTTGTCCAGTGGTTCTTTTGTTCTTGAGCAACTTTGGGTAAGTGATTTCTTAATGATCAAAGATTTGATTTAGAGCTAGATAGTGCTATGTAGAGTTGAGGTAGATGTTTTAAGCTATGCGGCTTTAGGCTGTAAGCCGTATGAGCTTAGATTTAAGCTGAATTGTGAGATATCTTGATAGATTTGAGCTTTCGAGCAATTCCTGTTGTATTTCGCCATGAGCTGGTGAGGCAGAAGGATTTAGCGGGCTAGTGGTGCTGAGCCTAAGTGAAATCTGTTGAGGTAGAAGCTGTTCTGAGGTACGGATTTGAGCTTACTTAAAAAGCTTTGGCATAAGCATGAGAATATTTCCAGTGTGTTGAGAATGCTGCGTCTGAGTGTTTACGTGAACAGATTTTCCTGACTGTTGGTTGATTATCTGTCCTGTTTACGTATGATTTATGTATGTTAGTGAATTTATATTGAATGTCATTCACGCATACATATTGAGTCTAAATTTTATTGATGCCCGAATTGAGCTAGCGTTGTGATCGGTCTGCTGAATTTTCGCGCCTGAAAGGTCCAATGCTATCATCGAGGTGGTGGCCTACTGAGTTGTCGCGCCTGAAGACCACTCAACTGTGATGGTCTGCTGATGGTTGCACCTGAAGATCACGGATCGATGATTTCCACCGGCTTATTGGATGTGCGTGGTGTTGAGGCTCCATTGAGATTCTAATTTCCAGCTGAGTTGTTGGCATTGATTACCGATGTTCTTTGGCACCCTCATGCATATCATGACTTGAAATATTACATGTTTTATGAATTGATGCTTTATGAGTGCTCTTCGTGAGGTTTGACCTCGTCTATTTTCCTTGTTTTGGACTGCTTTGGTCTGTGTTGGCCTTTGAAAGTTCTTCAGGTCATCCAATTGGGCAGAGTGGAACGCCTGCTGCCAGATCCCCGTTTTGAGTCCCAGTTATGTATTTATGTATTGATATATTGAGCTAGGGGATGTCGTGTGCCTACAATATTTGAAGGGATCTGTATTTGATACTTGTTTCCTTTTGTTGAATTTTTGAGTTTAAATCCTATCTTGATTATGAACTTATTTTGAATGATATTTTGGATCAGGCCCAATTCGAAAAATTTTTAATCCCAAATATTAATACTTCCGCGTAATTGTGCTTGCTTCAGTATCTAATCTATGTATTAGAGCACGGGCCTGACAAGACGGTACAACATCCCATGCCTCATCATAGTACCTTCTACCTACTACCAATCATGCTCCCATATAAATGATTGTTACGTGAGTTTTAGAGCTCATTTGGTTACAAGAAAATATTTTAGTTCTCTCAAAATATTTAGAAAGCACACAGTGTGTTTGAGAAGATTTCCAGCCAAGGCCATTTGTTCGTTGCGGTTCTCAGTTCAGGCAAGTAAAGTTGATTCTTGCTGCATCTGGAAAACATATATTTTCTCTTCGTTGTTTTCTGTTGTTTGCTTTCCTGATGCATGTTTCAGTTCAGCCAGTTCATGTTCATGTTTAAGCTAAGGATTCACTGCTTTGATGTTTTTAGTTTGAGGAAACTCAACAGTTATCTTTTAGCAAGAAGTTGTGTTTTTAAAATACTGAGTTGTACAGATTCCAGATAAGATAAGCCAAGAGAAGCTCTGTTTTCTGGTGTGCTGTAAAATTTATGGACATCGACTCTGAACAGATAGACGGTGCTGGTTTTATCAGGCTAGTCTGTTTAGAGACTGTCTAAGCTGGTGTAGTACCCTTGTTTTTAAGCATATCTGGCCTATTTTCTTCTCCGGTCCGTGTGATTCTTTTCTAAACTGATATGGTTTCTCAAAGCTGAGTGACCTTCCAAGCTGAAATTCTTGCTCTGAAGCTTATGTTACTGATTCACTACGTGTAAGGTTCTTCACACCTGTGATCGGTTTTCACACCTGAGATCTGTTTTGTTTAACCAAAGTTGTTTCGCGTCCATAAGCCGTTTTTCACTTCCGAGATGGTTTCTGCTATCATCAGCTCGTAGCCATCTGTACACTCAGTAAGGTTCTTAATGACAATGAGTTTCATAGCAGTGAATCAACCAGTGTCAGTAATCGATTTTCGATTAAGAACAATGTATAGTAGCTATTTCAATTAAAGAAAGTAAAGCTTTTGTTTTTAGGACTTATGGCATAGAGGACCCGATCATCATTTAGGGACAGGATTAAGGTATGACTATAATCACTTAGCAAAGGAACCAAGATTACGGAATTACTATAATCCCTTCACAGAGAGTTACTGAATTCAGATAACATTCTTCATGCACCAGGACCACCAGAGAGCCTCTAGACCATAAGTCACTCAGTATAAAGTGATTCAGATCTGATGTTCCGATCTGTCTCTTTAGTAGCTAGATTTCAGTACAGATGTCTTCCTTTAATTTATGTATTATGATAATTTCCTGCATTACGTGATCTTGTTATCCTCAGCTTTACTTGTTGAACCCCTAGGCACCCTAGTTTTCCTGATGCAGGTGAGGCAGATCAGGGGCAGGCGGGTGGCGCGAGCTGAATCAGATTTGGGGATTGCGTGTGTTTGTCAAAGGCCAGCGTTTACGCAAAGCTAGCTGTTGTTGTTTTTGATCTTTGTCAAAATTGTATTAAGATTCATTACAACAATATAGAATTCATATAGAGTTCCAATATTTGTAATATCGACTTTTGTAATCGAAATTTGAAGTTCTTATATTCCAAATTTTTTTCTACTGTCTTCTTTTGGCGCCATCTGTTTGTATTCAGTTTTTGTAAGGGAATACAGCTTACAACTTTTCACATTTAGTCCTTCTATTTATTTCAAATTTTTCAGTTACTCCATTCCGTTGATTCCCATGGGTTTGGGCATCACAACTGGTATCAGAGCATGGTCCTGAGATACAAACACACTTCCCGGTTTGGAGTAGCTTTCACTGTCTGCATCTCCTGATCTGCAAGTTCTATTGTTATGTTAAGAGTCATTTCTCATTTGAGTTCTGATTTCTTTTGTGGTCGATTGCGGGCTATAGATTGAGATGTCATGTATAGGAAGAGGTAGAATAAGCACCCCTGAAGTACAACCAAGTCTAGACAGTAATGCTCGTATTACCCAACTTTTAGAACTGTTAGTAGAGCAGTCCGGCAGAGGCAACGACCAATCTTATAACAGCAGGGGACCAAATCAGGATGATTTCCAGGAGAAGTTTCGGAGACAGAAACCAAAGGAGTTTAGTGGTACAACAGATCCGCTTGTTGCTGAGAGCTGGATCAAGTCTATGGAAGTTATTTTTGAATAGCATCAGATTCCATATCTGGATAGGCCTAGGTGCGCTATCTACAAGCTAAGAGATGATGCAATAATCTGGTGTGAAGGAGCCAAGTTATCAGTAGATTTGGCAAATCTCTCATGGGATAAGTTTAAACGGGTGTTCTTCGAACAGTATTTCACAGCAGACAAGAGGTTTGAGCTGAAGCGGGAGTTTCTGACCTTGAAACAAAGGAGCATGACAGTACAAGAGTATATCCACAAGTTTGAGAGAGGCTGATATTTTGTGCCTCTTATTGAAGAGATTTAGAGGAGAAGCTGAGCCATTTTGTGGAAGGACTGAAGCCTACATTCAAGCTGAACGTCAAGCTAGCAGGGCCCAAGACCTACACGGAAGCAGTAGACAAGTCCCTGCGAGTTGAGAGGGATTGGAAAGACGTTGAACAGGAAAGAAAACAGAAGAGACAGTCCTTTCAACAAGTAGATCAGAGACCATTCAAGAAGCAGAACAAGAACCAGCAGCGACCCCTAGAACAGAAACCTATACAAGCCCAGCCAATTAGTACAGTACCAGCTAGGGAAAACAAGTCAGTTTGCCACAAATTTCATAAGAATCACCCGAGACAGTGTAGAGCTGGCCAAAGAGGCTGTTACAGGTATGGTGCTCAAGAGGCTGTTACAGGTATGGTGCTCAAGGTCACATCTCGAAATTCTGTCCTCAGTTGAAAAAACTGGTGCCCGGTCGAGCTTACGTCATGACAGCTGAGCAAGCTAACCCCGATCCTACAGTGATTACGGGTAAGATTTTGGTTGCTGGTATGTCCTCCTTTGCCCTGTTAGATTCGGGTGTGGCTCATTCCTTTGTTGCTGAAGATTTTGCTAAGAATTTACGTTGTAAGCCAGAACGATTGTCCATAGGCCATTGTGTAACTTTATCTTCAGGAGAAGAGCTGATATCTCATAGTATATATCGTGACTTAGAGCTCGAGTTTCAAGGACATCTAGTTACCGCCAATTTCATTGTTCTTCCTATGCTTGAATTCGATTTTATTTTAGGAATAGACTGGGTATCCAAGTATGGGTCAGTAATCGATTTTAAGCTCAGGACAGTAACCATTAAACCACTCAAAGGACCAGTTTTCGTTTGAAGCTAACCATCTTAGACGAGTTCCTCGCGTTATTTCAGCTTTGCAAGACCATCGTTATCTGAGGAAAGGTGGAGTAGGAATTTTAAAAAGTTTATATTCCCTAACTGTTTCTAGTAAGCCCGAGCTGGATGGTGTGGAGGTGGTGAATGAGTTTCCGAAAATGTTTCCAGATGACATCAGTGGACTACCTCCAGAAAGAGAGATAGAATTTTCTATCAATTTAGTACCTAGAGTAGCTCCTGTTTCTAGACCGCCCTATAGGCTTGCTCCTACAGAGATGAAAGAGTTGAAGGAACAAATTCAAGATCAGTTGGATAAAGGATTCATACGACCCAGTACATCCCCCTTGCGGAGCCCCTGTTTTGTTCATTACGAATAAAGATGGGAGCTTAAGATTGTGTATAGATTACCGCGAGTTGCATAAGCTTACCATTAAGAATAAGTATCCCCAGCCTAGGATTTAGGATTTGTTCGACAAGCTGAAGGGAGCAGCAGTGTTTTCCAAGATAGATTGGTGATCTGGATACCATCAGCTTAAGACCAAAGAGGCCGATATCTATAAGGCAGCTTTCAGGACTCGGTATGGCCATTATGAGTTTATAGTAATGCCTTTTAGATTAACCAACGCTCCATATGATTTTATCGATCTGATGAATAGAGTTTTCCAGCCATTTTTGGATCTGTTTTTAATCGTATTTATAGACGATATCTTAGTGTATTCCAAGACCAGCTAAGAGCACACCAATCAGCTTAGAATAGTGCTACAAGTTTTGAAGGACAAGTGATTGTTTGCTAAGTGTAGAAAGTGTGAATTTTGGCTGGAGAAAGTTGCATTTCTAGATCACATCATTTCTAAAGATGGATTAGAAGTCGACCCAGCTAAGGTCAAAGCTAGTGCGAGACTGGCCTGTGCCTAGATTGTTCAGAGTAGGAGCTTTTGGGACTTGCTGGATACTGCAGGCGATTTATTCAAGGGTTCTCGAAGATATCGGTTCCATTGACTTCGTTGACTAGGAAACAATTTAAGTTTGAATGGACCCCTAGTTGTCAGCAGAGTTTTGAAAAGTTGAAACAACCGTTGATAGAAAATCCAGTGCTAACCATGCCTTCTGAGCAACGAAAGTTTGTTATCTACACAGATGCTTCGAAGCTAGGTTTAGGAGTTGTATTGATGCAGGATCATAGGGTAATAGCGTATGCTTCCAGACAGTTGAAGAATCACGAAAAAAATTATCCTACGCATGATCTAGAGTTAGCAGCAGTGGTTTTTTCCCTGAAGATTTGGAGACATTATCTGTATGGGGAGAAGTGTGAGATATTCACATACCACAAGAGTTTAAAGTACTTCTTCACCCGAAAATAATTGAACATGAGACAAAGGAGGTGGTTAGAGCTGGTCGAAGATTATGATTGTACCATTAGCTACCACTCAGGAAAATCCAATGTGGTGGCAGATGCTCTTAGCAGGAAATCGATAGGATTAACCCAGATCACAGCTCAGAGGACCTTAGCATAAGAATTTTGGGCTAGAGTTGATTCCCCATCACAGTACTATCGCCCTAGCTGTTCTCACCATCCAGTCTTCGTTGATAGACTAGATTAAAGAGGGTCAGCTGAGAGATGAACAGCTGAAGAAGTGGGTGAAACAAGATGTAGAGAGAGGAGGAAATCTCTATACCTCAGTTGGAGGAGTTGTTAGATACCAAGGTAGACTATGGGTTCCTAGCATGGACAACTTGATAACTGATCTGATGACAGAAGCTCATACAGCCCCATACTCAGTGCACCCAGGGAGTACTAAGATGTATAAAGATCTTCAGAAGTTGTACTGGTGGCCAGGAATGAAGCGCGATATTGCTAAATTTGTTTCAGAATGCTTAACTTGTCAGGGTCAAAGCTGAGCATCAGAGACCAGCTGGATGCTGAAACCCCTGCCGATACAATAATGGAAGTGGTAGAGTATTGCAATGGATTTTGTAGTTGGTTTACCAAGAACTGTTCAAGGATACAATTCTATTTGGGTATAGTGGACCGACTCACCAAATCTTCTCACTTCTTACCAGTCAAGACAACTTTCGATGTGAGAAAATAAGCCGAGCTGTATATAAGAGAAATGGTAAGATTTCATGGTATTCCAGTTTTGATCGTATCTGACAGAGATCCAAGGTTTACGTCAGCTTTTTGTAAGAGTCTACACAGAGCTTTCGGTACTAAGTTGACCTTTAGCACAACCTTTCACCCCCAGACAGATGGTCAATCAGAAAGGGTGATTCAGATACTGGAAGATCTACCCAGATCTTGTATCATAGATTTTTCAGAGTGCTGGGATGTGAAGCTACCATTGGTAGAATTCACGTACAACAATAGCTTCCAAACATCAATTCAGATGGCCCCTTACAAAGCTCTCTACGACAGGAAGTGCAGGACACCCATTCATTGGGATGAGATAGGAGAGCGAACTGGTTTGGGACCATATATCATACAACAGACCACTGAAGCTATTAAAAGGATAAGAGATCACTTGAGAACAGCTCAGAGCAGACAAAAGAGCTATGCTGATAACAGACGCCGCGAACTAAGTTTCGAAGCTGGAGATCATGTGTTGTTAAAGGTAGCACCGATGAAAGGAATAATGAGATTTGGGAAGAAAATTAAGCTCAGCCCAAGGTTCATTGGTCCATACGAGATTCTGGGCAAAGTAGGAACGCTGGCTTATAGACTAGCATTTTCCCCACATCTATCCTTGGTGCATAACGTCTTCCACGTATCAGCTTTGAGAAATTATATTCCCAACCCGTCGCATGTGTTGAGCTATGAACCAATCTATCTTGCACCAGATCTGAGTTATGTAGAAAGACCAGAGAGTATTCTTCATAGAGAGAATAGGAAGTTAAAAAATCGTAGCATCCCGATGGTTAAAGTTAAGTGGTCTAACCAATCTGAGCGGGAAGAAACATGGGAGACAGAAGGTGATATGCGTAGTCTCTACCCAGAGCTGTTTGGTAAGTAAATTTCGAGGACGAAATTTCAGTAACGAGGGTAGAGTTGTAGTGCCCCAAAATCCATAGGAACGCAATTGTTAGCCTTTTTATTCTAAGGGTTGTTTTGAGATTTGAGCATCTAGATTTCAGTTCAAGCCAGTTTAAATTATCTAAGCTGATTTCTTTTCTTCCAGCTTATAACAATGGTTCAGATGGTTTCTTGAAAGATTTCGCCCTAAGAACAATACCGAGCTGGAGCAGTTTTTCTTTTAAATAACCGCTTTCGATGGGAGAATTGGTTTTTATAAAAATGGTATAATCAATATACAAATTTAAAACAGTAGCAGGGGAGTTTTTAGAAAATTTCAAAGAAAAGGTACAACATCCCATGCCTCATCATAGTACCTTCTACCAACTACCAATCATGCTCCCATATAGTTACGTGAGTTTTAGAGCTCATTTGGTTACAAGAAAATCTTTTAGTTCTCTCAAAATATTTAGAAAAGCACACAGAGTGTGCTTGAGCAGATTTCCAGCCAAGGCCATATGTTCGTTGCGATTCTCACTTCAGGCAAGTAAAGTTGATTCTTGCTGCATCTGGAAAATATATATTTTCGCTTCGTTGTTTTCTAGTGTATGCTTGCCTGATGCATGTTTCAGTTCAGCCAGTTCATGTTCATGTTTAAGCTAAGGATTCACTTCTTTAATGTTTTTAGTTGAGGAAACTCACCAGTTATCTTTTAGCAAAATCAGTTGTGTTTTCAAAATACTGTGTTGTACAGATTCAAGATACGATAAGCCAAAGATAAGTTCTGTTTCTGGTGTACTGTAAAGGTTATGGACATCGGCTCTGAACAGATAGGCGGTGTTGGTTTGATCGGAACTACGTTATGGTCAAATAAGTTGAGCTAATCTGTTTAGAGACTGTCTAAGCTTGTGCAGTACCCTCGTTTTAAGCAGATCAGGCCTATTTTCTTCGCCGGCCTGTGTTATTCATTTCCAAATTGATATGGTTTCTCAAAGCTGAGTGACCTTCCAAAGCTGAAATTCTTATTACGAAACTTATGTTACCGTTTCAGTGCGCGTAAGCTGTCTTAGAACCAAATCTGTTTTATTACACGTAAGCTGTTTTTCGTATAACCAGATCGTTTTTCCTATACGTGCGCTACTTTCATTAGCCAAAGTTGTTCTTCACACCTGTGATCGGTTTTCACACCTCAGATCTGTTTTCTTTAACCAAAGCTGTTTCGCATCCATAAGTCGTTTTTCTCTTCCGAGCTGGTTTCTGCTATCATCCGCTCGTAGCCATTTGTACACTCAGTAAGGTTTTTAATGACAAAATGAGTTTCATAGCAGTGAATCAACCAGTTTCAGTAATCGATTTTCGATCAAGAACAATGTATAGTAGCTATTTCAATTTAAGGAATTAAAGTTTTAGTTTTAAGGACTTATGGCATAGAGGGCCCGGTCATCAGGAAGGGACAGGATTATGGTATGACTATAATACCTTAGCAAAGGGACCAAGATTATGGAATTATTGTAATATTTTTACAGAGAGTTACTGAATTCAGATAACATGCTTCATGCACCAGGACCACCAGAGAGCCTCTAGACCATAAGTCACTCAATATAAAGTGATTCACATCTGATGTTCCGATCTGTCTCTTCAGAAGCTAGATTTCAGTACAGATTGACTTCCTTTAATTTATGTATAATGATTAGTTGCCTGCATCATGTGATCTTGTTATCATCAGCTTTACTTGTTGAGCCCCTAGGCTCACTAGTTTTCCTGATGCAGGTGAGGCAGCTCACGGCCAGACGGGTGGCGCGAGCTGAATCAGATTTGGGGATTGCGTGTGTTTGTCAAAGGCCAGCGTTTCCGCAAAGCCAGCTGTTGTTGTTTTTTATCTTTGTCGAAACTGTATTAAGATCCATTACAACAATAGAGAATTCATATAGAGTTTCAATAGTTGTAATATAGACTTTTGTAATCGAAATCTGAAGTTCTTATATTCCAAAACTGTTTGTACTATCTACTTTTGGCGCCATCTGTTTGTATTCAGTTTTTGTAAGGGAATACAGCTTACAACTTTTCACATTTATTCCTTCTATCACTTTCGATTTTTTAATTAATCCATTCCGTTGATTCAATGGGTTTGGGCGTCACATCTATGCTACCCGCATACATAGTCAGGCTCATATTATTGAGGGGTTATGTGTGCCGTGAATCTGTGCACGCCATTGACACTTGCTGTGGGTTGGATGGAACTCCCATGGCATTGGCTCATATTATTGGGGAAGTTATGGCGACCGTCCATTACAACTCAACATTAATGGGTCGTCTTGACACGTGATAGTAATCGGCATCATATTATTGGGTCCTTACTAGACTTGAGGTAATACATGGGGGTTGCACATGTTGCAATTGGGCTCTATCTTTGGATCAGGTTGGCTGATATTATTCAGGAGCGTGATTTATTGATTGGACATCGTGTACCCACTAAAGAAAACCTCCTTTCCCGATTTCATTAGAGGGTGGTGAAATTGTTAAAATAGTGGGGGGTTTTATGGCTTAGCGTTTTTCATGAAGAGTTGTAATGCATGTCTGTTTATTCTTTCTGTATAAACTGCTATCAGATATGTCTTTGATTAAAAATCCACTCACTGATATACTGAATAGCAACAAATTTATTGGCGCTAACTACCTAGATTGGTTGTGCAACCACAAGATTGTCTTGGCTCCGGAGAAGCTTCTCTACACGCTAGAGAAGAGCCTCAAAAAGGAGGCCCCTGCTGATGCCAGTCCTGAGGAGCTGGAAAAATTAGAGAAATGGTGGGATGATGAGCTCAAAGCACGGTGCTATACAATGTCTTCTATGTCCAACGAATTGCAGCGGATATTCGAGGTGACGCGGTATGCTGCTGACATACACCTTCACCTCAAGGAACTATATGTGGAGAACTCTCAGGCGGAGAGGTTCAGTACGGTCAAGGTATTAGAGTATGTGCCCAACTAGCCAACTTGTAGCATGTTTTTTCTTCTTGACTCTATGTAAAACGATCTTCATTTATGAAATTCGCAATCTTTTATGGCATTCTTTATCTTCATTATTATGATACAAATTGTTGCATAAAACCTTGAATACTTGTATATGTTAGTTGTGATAATGGATTTGATGCCTATCATGAAACACATATAATAGTCATTGTGTGTTCTAAACTAGTTTCTAGTCGATTGGACCGTCCAGAAGAGGATGAGGGCCACCCAAGCTTGAGACTAGCGTCTGCGATGCAAAGTACCACGTTTCATTGGTAGTGAACCTAGTGATTTTATGAGCATGCAGATGGATAGTGACCTGGTGATCTATCCAACTACCCTCGTTTGGAATTCCAAGGGGTTATCATTTATCGAGGTCTTGATTATATAGATTAGTCTTTACTACTGGAAACGTCATTAATGACTCTACATGATATGTGCCTCACTTTGACCCGTTTACTAACTCCGTTTGGGTTATCAGGTGGCTCGATTGGGTGAGGTCCCGATTCATGTAGGATTCGATTCTTCATTGTCGAGGATTCATCACTCTCCCTTGTGCGTGGATATCCTATGCTATACGATGAGATAATAGTGTGAAAAATCTCTGACTAGAGACTATGTGCTTTAGGTAAATGGGTTTACCTAGTAGAAATGCGATGTCGCTATTTGATCTCCAACATGTATGCATGAATATAGAATCTCTAGTGGCTCTCGATTTACCAATGATTGTTGATTCGATCGGGATATTTGAGATGAAAGGACCATATTGTACACTAACTATGACAAACTGGTTCTTGTAGGCACTATCAGTGATACCTAGGGGATCATGGGGAGTTCTTGCTAGACGCTTTAACATGTTCCGATGGGTAAGTTAGAAAATGTGTTTTTGGAGTCACAATGAGTTGTGAGATCACGTCTATCTGTATCCCCGAACAATTTACGGTCCCTCAAGTACTGGTTTCCCAATTCCCGTATAGATATGGCACTCAAACTGTTGAGTATAGTAGGAGGAAGATTGGGAGTATGACTTTCAAAATTAGATAAGGGAGTAGGACTTCCATATTTAGCTAATGGGAGTAAACCTGCCATAAATATATTTAATGATCCGAAAATTTGATTTTGAATCATAATAATCAGTTTTGTAAAAAATGATCACATCGGTGATATCTGATAATCGATCGAGATTATGATGAGACCACAATCGAGTGCGTCAAACCGAATGTTCCAAGTTTGACTTGAACAGAATGTTCACTGTTTGAGTTGAACCAAATGTTCACTGTTTGAGTTGAACCGAATGTTCTCTGTTTTGTCCAACTCAAACTTTCCCTCTACCTATAACTATGGCAATGAGGAGACACATTCATAACCCCTTGATTATTGAATCATAACTCTCCTCTACCATCCCATCCACTCTCGGCCTCCTCCCGCTGTCGCCGCCGTTACCGCATGCCGCTGGACCCCGTTCCAGCCAGCTTGTTGAGGAGATTCCATTCGTGACAATTCACTGTGGTTTCTAGTGCAAGGCAGCGAAGGAATTTGTAAATCATTCGTGGATCGGATTAGGCGAACAATCAAAGATTCAACCGTTGAAGTGCTACTGCCGCGTAAAATCGAAATAGTCAGAGCCGGGGGTGAAGTAGCGAAAGGTAAATATTGCAAACACCCTATGCATGTTTAGCTTTTGTTTTATTCACGTATGAGCGTTCCCGGGCACAAATTTAAAACTATCGTTGCGCCCCGGGAGCATGATCTGGATTCGGAACTGTGCCAACAGTGGTATCAGAGCTTCAGGCTCGGGTCGATCATACATGAATTTCATTAAAATTGCATCATATCTCGAATTTTCAAAAAAAAAATTTGGTAGGCACCGTCGAGCGGTGTCGTGCAGGCACCACACGCTGGCCGCGCAAGCTCGTGCGCCGGTCGCACAGCATCTGCGCTCTGGCCACGCAGGTCGGGCGGGCACTAGTCTCACGTTGTGCGCATGATGCACCACGAATCTCGATGCGCATCAGTGTTGCATGTGTTCAGCAGATTGGGCGCCACCTGTCCGATGACGCAGGGGCGGTGGTTGGCGGCGGTCCGACGTTGATGATGACCTAGGGCACTGAATGGGCCTACCCGGGCAGCTCGACGGGTTTCCGAGCCGATACTAATTGCGTTTGAATTATTTGGAGGTGTTCTGCCTAAAATTGTTTTAAGCTCAAAATTTTTATCAAAATTAATTTTGGAAAAATTATATTTTATGAAAATTTAATTTTCTTCCTTTAAATTAATTTGTGTTGAAAATAATTCTTTTGATGCAATTAAAATGACAAAATATGATTTTATATTTGAAATGTGATTATGTTGGATAAATTCAAATTTGATTTGATTGTTTTATTTATGTTAATTAATTTGATTGATTTTATAAATAACATGATTATGGGATAATTATCATATATATATATTTGATATATTTTGTTGTTGAATCCTCATGTGTTTTAAATATGATTTAAAATTAATGAGACCAAAAATTTCAAAAATAAAACCTCTCATTTAAAATGTGATTTAAATTTAAATCAAGATTAAAGTTTCATGATTGAATTGAAGTAACCTAGTTTAATGATAATTATGAAGTCATGTGACAGAACGTAATCTAAGAGAGTCCTTCATAAACCGGCTTAAAAATGGCTTATACCGGCTAGGCTAACTGAAGGTCATTTCTTTGTCTTAGAAAGTTGAGTCTAAGCGGGCCTTAGCCCCTCCAGTGACCTACAAACACTCTTAGAAATATTAGTACATAGCTCCTAAATTGATCATAAAACAAAAGTTTTATCCAATAAGATCATGATTCTAAGGGAATTTAAATATTGTTCGATATTTTCTACCTTCCATCAATAACGGATGCATGCCGATGCAATCCTCATACATAGCTCGGCTCATATAATTAGGAAGGTTCTGTGTATCGGAAAGTTGTACAAACCAATGACACTTGTTGTGAGTTGAATGGTACTCCCATGACGTTGGCTCATATTATTGGGATGTCATGGCGACAGTCCATTACAACTTGAAATTGATGGGTCATATTGAAACATGATGGTAATCAGCGTCATATTATTGGGCCAACTTACTGTACGTGAAGTAAATGTATGGGGCTTGCATTTGATGAAATTGGGCTATACCTTTTGGGGATCATGGTTGCCTGATATTATTCGGGACCATGATTTCTTGTTGGACTCTGTGTACCCACTAAGGAAACTGATTTACCTGATTTAATTAAAGGGTGTTGAATGTTAGAGTAAATGCCCAACTAGACAACTTGTGGCATGTGGGTTTTATTGACTCTTGTATATGAAAATCTTTATATATGTTATTCACATTTCATTATGACATTCTTTATTTTCATTATGTTACATATTGTTTACAATTGTGTTGGATAAAGACCTAGAATGCACCATAGTGTATGTTAGATGTGATAGTGGATATGATGGCTATCATGAAACACATCTAATAGTCACTGTGCATTCTGAACTCGTTCCTAGTCGATTGGGCCGTAAAAATGAGGATAAGGCCGCCTGAGCTTGAGACTAGCATCTGCGATGTGAAGTACCATGTTTCATTGGTAGGGAACATTGTGATGTTCTGAGCATGCAGATGGATAGTGTTGTGGGCCCACGGCTAGCTGTATCCCTGAACCATTGAGGGTCACACAAGTACTGGATTCATGATTCCCGCACGGAAACTGAGCTCAATGTGTTGAGCATAGGAAGAGGAATTTAGGGAGTGCGACTTCCTAAAAGTCAACAGGGGTCAAATTGCGATTTCCCACTGCTGAGGGGCAAAATTGTCATTGTGTACTAGGTAATCTGGAAACTTGTTTTTCACATCATAACGTTCAGTTTTGGAAACTGAGTCGATCGGTCCGACCTGATCGTCGATCGGAGTTATGATGAAACCGCAGTGATTTAAATGAACCGAATGTTCATATGGACCTGGGTATGACCCAAGTCCATTGGGCCGGTTCAAGCCCATCTACCATATTTATTAAGTTAAGTTGGTTTAGGGCTTAATCACAAGAAACATTACACAAACCCTAGCCTCCAAAGAATAGAATCGGCCGCCCCTCCTCTCCTCCACCTCACGGCCGCCGCTCCTCCGCCGTAGTGCCGCCGCGTCGCCGCCGTCCATAGGGTGGTTGGACTTGTTCCAATCAGCTTTTCGAGGTGATTCCGTCCGTGGAAAAATCCGTCAGATCTTCTAGTGCAGATTGACAGAGGAAGATTGTTTCCAGTCGTGGACCTGATTGACGATCTACCACCGCCTACCGTTTGAAGTGCCGGTTTCCTCGTGAAACTGGTCGGAGCCAGGAGCCTAGACGCCAGCAAGGTAACAATCAATGAACCCCCTATGAATGGTTTATTGATTTGTGTTGAATGTATTAAACGTTTCTCGGGGCAATTTTTGGTTTCCGCTGCGCCCCCGGGAAACGGGATCCGGATCCGCCATTGTACGCCAACATTGAAATCTTTAAAATAGAGGGAGGGTAATTCATAAACCTAAATGACCATGTTTTATGTCTTAGTGTATTTTCATAAATAGTCCTTCCGCATGTCTGTTTTTCCCTTCAGTATTTACTGCTATTAAAAATGTCTTCGATGAAAAACTCACTCGCTGTATAATGGATAGCAACAAACTGACTAGCTCTAACTACTTGGATTGGTTACGCAACCTCAAGATAGTGTTGGCTTCAGAGAAGCTACTCTACACACTAGAGAAGAGCCCTCAGAAGGAGGCCCCTACTTGTGTCAGTCCTTCTGACGAAATTGGAGACATGGTGGGACGCTGAGCTCAGGGCACGGTGCTACATGTTGTCTTCTATGTCCAACAACTACAGTGGTGATTTGAGGAAACAGGGTATGCTGCTGACATCCACCTTCACCTCAAAGATTTGTAAGGGGAGAACTCTCGGGCGAAGAGGTTCACTACGGTCAAGGATCTTATGACTGGTCGCATGCGTGAGGGGATTTCGGTCCGCGAGCATGGGGTCCATATGATTTGGCTCATTTAAAGGTTTTGGGCCTCGATATCATACTTCCAAAAGAACTATCTGTGGATTTTCTTCTGCTCTCCCTCCCTGCAGCATTCGACCCTTTTGTGGTCAACTTCAACATGAACAAGCTGGATGACACCCTTGAAGAGTTGGTAAACATGCTTGTAGTGTTTGAAGGGACCATGTAGAAGAACAAGCCCGTCCTCCTCTTGGGCTCTTCTTCATCTGTGAGGAAGGGACCCAAACGAAAGGGTAAGAAGCGTTCTGTCCCTGCGAAGGATGATAAGCTCAACAAGAAGCCCAAGGCAAGGGCTCCTAAACCCAAAAAGTCTGAGGACGTTTGCCACCATTGCCACAAGCGTGGGCATTTGAGGAGGAACTATCTAGATTACCTTGAGAAGCTATGAGCAGCGAAAGGTATATTCTATATTGAAATAAATATGTCTCTTAATTCAACTTCTTGAGTACTTGATACGGCAAGTGGATCTCATATTTGCAATGACTTGCAGGTAATGGCAAGAGACGACGGCATATAATGGGTGAGACCCACTTGAGATTGGGAAACGGAGCAAGAGTTGCTACTGGAGCATGGGAGATGTTTATTTATTTCTGCATTCTAATTTCAAGTTGATGTTAAAGGATGTTTTATATATTCCTGATTTAATAAAGAACATTATTTCCATGTCTATTTTTGATAGTGATGGATAGTCTTGTCATTTGCTGATTTGGTTTGAAATATTTATAAGAATGAATGTTTAGTTGGAACTGGGGAACGTGAAAATGATCTATAGAACTTAAAATTGAGAGAAGTTCCAATTCACGATGTGGAACACATACAACGACAATCAAAAGGAAATACGATATTCTAAACCCGGCACAACTTTGGCATGCTAGTCTAGGTCACATTTCCTTAAATAAGATGAACAAGTTGGTTAGGAGCGACATGTTTAATATGTATGATATTAACTCCTTACCAACTTGTGAGTCCTGTCTCAAAGGAAAAATGACAAAATTGCCCTTCAAGGGCAAGCCTGAACATGCTCAAAACCTATTGGACTTGATCCATACTGATGTGTGCGGCCCTCTTAGCATTGGTACTAAGTCCGACACACCTACTTCATCACATTTACTAATGAACTCTAGGTATGGGTACTTGTACTTAATGAAGAACAATTCTGAATCCTTTGAAAGATTCAAAGAGTTCAAGGCTGAAGTATAAAATCAACTGGAAAAAAGTATTAAAACACTTCGATCCGATCGAGGTGGAGAATACTTGAGTCCCGAATTTCAAGACTATCCAAATTTCAAATTTGGCAAGGATTTCCTTTGCACATGAGCTGACCAATGCATGATCTGGCCTGTTTCTATGAGCTATTCTGAGCTTAGGTGCTTCAAGATGAGAGCATCGTAGGCTGTTTTTGTTATCGTAAGCTGTATAGAGAACCCTGAGCTGGTCGTTAGGATGCGATCTGATCGGTAATGGTGTAAGCTGTTTTGATGGTGATGTGCACTATTTTTATTTTCTAGGTGACAGCTTAGGTCTACCCCAGACCGAGAGATTGAGTTGTGATCGAACTTGTACCTGATGCCACCCCTGTATCTAACCTCTATTTAGACTTGCGCATGCGGAAATGAGAGAATTTGGGACCAATTCAAAGATCTTTTAGGCAAAGGCTTCTTACGTCCTAGTACCTCACCTTGGGGAGCACCCGTGCTGTTTGCTAAGAAGAAGGTGGAAGCTTGAGGTTGTGTATAGACTTCAGAGAGTTGTTTAAGCTGACAGTGAAGAAGAATTATCCCCGTCCAAGAATAGAATTTCTATTGACCAACTTCAAGGAGCAATAATGTTCTCTAGATTGGTCTCCAATCTTGCTATCGCCAGCTGAAGATTGAAGAAGCGGATATTTTAAGGCTACCTTCAGAACACGTTAGGGTCAACCCGAGTTTTAGTGATGCCATTTGGATGGACGAGATTTGGCGGAGTGGGGAGATTAGATTATCGATTAGCACTACCTCCTCAGCCATATACTGCACACAGCGTGTTTCACATGTCACCTCTTAGGAAGTACGTTCCAACCCCTCGCACATATTGAGCTACAAACCGATTCAACTTGTGCCTGATCTGGGTTAAGAAGAGAGCCAGTGCGAATTATTATTAGAAAAGACAGAAGACTGAGAAATCGATGCATTCCAGTGGCAATAGTTCAGTGGACGAATCTCTCAGAATGGGAAGCAACTTGGGATACTGAAGCAGACTTGAGTAGTCGTTCCCCGAAGCTATTTAGGTAAGTTAAATTTCGAGGATGAGATTTATTTTAAGGGGGGAGAGTTGCAATGCCCAGGAAATCCATAAATCCACAAGTTATTTATTTTTCTTGAAGGGTTAGACTGTTATTTTTGCGTTTAACATTTCAGATTTTGCCTAAGATTATTTCTTCAGTTTTGGCCCGGGCGGTTCGCGGAAGGTTCCTGCAAGATTGAACCAAAGCACGGTTCGGTTCTCTTTTAAAAAATAATAATAATAAAAAAATAGTTCTTTAGCAAAAATGATTTCGGTTGGTAGAAACCCATGACTTGTGTATGTGTTTTTAACCTACTTCACTATTTTCCATCATTGAGCTTATATAAGGCATGGGAAGCTCCTTTCCTCAGCATAACCAACCAAAGTTTTCCTTTATAGTTTTCTTATGCGTTTCGATCGTGATTGTGGGAGATTCAAGCTAGAGATGTTCTCTACAACCTTCTGTTCCTCTTAAGGCAAGAATTTCTGTTCTTTGACGTATCCATAAAAGCATAATATGTTCTTTCAGCTTGTGTGCTTGAGTTTTGTAGTTCCTCCAGAGTTTTCTGTTTCGTTTTAGCTGAAATTGTTTTCCAAAATGAATGCGGGTTCGCAGTAGTGTTTTGTTCTTCAAAAGTGACCAAAATAGTTTGGTTAAATCAAATGTTAGTTTTTCTTTCAAAATTGCTTGGATGTACCAAGATAGCGTCAAGGTAAATTTCTCTGAATGTTCTAGTGAGTACGTTGCATTGTAGGACTGAGGATGAGGTTCTGAGCTGATAGGCGAAGCTGATCTACTTAGAACTCTATTCTGACCTGATAAACTTAGCTAATCTACTCGATCTTCTACAAGCTGGACTCAGTACTCTATTGTTGTTCTAGTCTAGTAGGATTTAGGGTTTTGAGCTGATAGGAGAAGCTGGTCTAGTTAGAGCATTGTTCTGGTATCTGTAAGCTAGCTAATCGGTTCAAGCTTCTCCAAGCTGTCTTCAATACTCGTGCTGGATGGCTAAGGATGAGGTTCTGATCTGATAGGCAAGCTGCTCTAATTGGAAACTCTGCTCTGATCTGATAATCATAGCTAATTGGTTTGAACTTCTCCAAGCTGTTTCCGGTACTTGAGCTGGATGGTTAGGGATGAAGTCCTGAGCGGATAGGAAGAGATGGTCTAGCTAGAGCGTTGTTCTGGCCTGATAAGTTTGGCTAATCTGTTGGAACATCTCCAAGCTGTTTTTCAGTATCTTGTTGTTATTTTAACCTCTCATGGTTTGTCCGGTCGCTTCCGAGATGGTTTCATTATTCAGCCCGCTTCCGAGCTAGTTTCATTATTCAGCCCGTATCCGAGATAGTTTCATCGTTCAACGAAGCTTCTGATATTGTTTCGTTGTCCAGTCCGCCTTCGAGCTTTTTCCTTTTTTCAGTCTTCTCGCAAGCTGGTTTCATTGTCTAGCTGCTCGCGATATGATTTCTAGGTTGTGTTGACTTTACCAAGATGAGTTGACTAACCAGTCGTAAGCTATTTCCTTCTCCGAGCTGTTTTACACTCTTGAGATGTTTTATTCACCCAAAGATGTTTTACACCCGTAAGCTGTTTTCTTCACCCAGAGCTGACTTTCTATCCTAAACCAGTATGCTCACGTGCTTATTTACTCCGAGCTAAGAAGATTCATCTTAGGTCCACTCTGGACTGATAATCTCACGTTTAATTCTTCATTCCATTAGCTTCGATTCGAAGGTATAACCCTAGTATGTTCGCAGTTATACCCAATTTCAAGGAATAAGTACTTCATCTTAGAGCTCTGCTATCTGTTCTTCGTTCCTATAGCCTGAGCTGATCCAGGTTTCTTCTTCGATTGATTCCAGTGTACTCCCAGTAATTTTAAAACGTAAAGGAGTTTTGAAACGGAGAACCCTATCTTTATTAGCGGTCTGTAGCAGTTAAAAAAATAATTTAAAAGAAGTTTCAGCAGGAAAATGTTTTAATGATATTTGACATGGCAGAGAAGGAGAGATGACAGAAGTATTCCCTGTCGTATTTCAAAACATTTTAAAGGATGTAGTTTTCATATTTTTTAATGATTTATGGCAAAGATATCAGACGGTCAGCATAGGGAGGGTGAGGACGCTGATTGATGAATCGGTGTGCCCCTCCATAGGAAGGACAAGGATCTTAGTTGACAAACTAAATACCCCCTTCAAATCAGTGGAAGGGAACAAGATTAGGGTTGACAAACTATAATCCCTTCTCAACACAGTTTCGGATTTATTCCCCAGAGCCTTTATACAAATGAGCTTGATCAAGAGAACTGACCTATGGAGAAGTTTTTGAGACATAGCTCGTAAGAATAAGAAAAAGGGTTGTTTACAACCACAGGATTGAGTAAATTTTATGCTAAAGTTTACTTCCTTTAATATTAGTTAGTGTTTTTAATGTTTTTAAGTATGTTTAAGCATGTTCAGCTTATGCTTTCTCGGTTTTCAATTCTCTCAGCTTTCGAGCTTTCAGATTTCAGTAAAAGCTATTTTCCATGCCTGTATTGTCTGCCTTTTCTATTACCAGATTTACTTGCTGAGCCCCTAGGCTAACTAGCTTTCTTGGGTATAGGTGAGGATGTTCAGCGAGAGACGGAAGACGCGAGCTGAATCAGGACGGGGAAGTATGTTTATCGATGAGCCAGTGTTCCTTCCTGTTGCAGGCCGTATCTCTTTTTGTAAATGATGTTTTATTAGACATCTCATTTCGAATTGTTTCTAAACTGATTTTGAACGATTTGTATCAAAAGTTTAGTTTATATTTTTCGCATTCCGATCTATTTTCATTCGGAGCAGTTTCATCCCGCAAGCTGTTTTGTACCCCGATCTATTTTTGCTTGAATATGTTATAGCCCGAATGCTGTTTGTATTGAACGCTCAAATGACCTTAATATGATTATTGTTTCTCAGCATTTGTAAGATCATCTTACATATTTTTTATCAATTTGTACCTTCCTAATTTTTTATCTGTCAGGCCCTGCGTGAGCTGAATTGTTTCTTTAAATTGCACAACAATCCATGAAATATTATGCTTTCTTCCAAATCCAATTGAAAACATTGTACTCTTTTCTTCGTACTTTAGAGAATCATTTTGTAAAATTGGTGGACTAGGGCGCCACGGAATATGTATCACTATTAGGCTGCACATGAAGCTCAATATCATCTGATTGCATAACAATGTGCTCCACTTTTCCATAATGAAGGTCATTATCATCCAACCGCATCTCACTAACGTGCTCCACATCATTTTCTTGATAGATCTCAGTGCTCATTCATGTTTTCTAAAATGAAAAAATATTAATTACGTACTTGGGTACCTTATTAGAGACAATAGTTCTATCAAAATATTCATCATAGTAATCTTTGACGTTTCCATCAATGTATTCATTACCCATAGTCCCATCATCCAAAGGTACATCAGCCATATCAACAGGGATTACACGATCGGTTCCGAATATATCAAGATTTCTATCCATGCCAACTTAAAAAACACCAGTAATATTCCGTTCATCTTCAACATGAAGCACAGGCATGTCTTTTGCACATCCAACATATAAGTAAGCTTTCAAATCATTATCATTCTCAATATACATTAGACGAATATTTGCAGCGTCTAGATAACTTTATCTAGTCGTGCTATGCCAACTAGTGTCATAGTCTTCTATATCTTACTTCATAAATATTCGAGCAAACAAATTTCACAATCAATGGGAATCGCTACCCACTTACCACTAGACCGTGGACATCATTTAACTATAGGGATATCATATTCGTTACTTTTTCATTCATCATACTACTCAAAAACAACGATTGTTGGCATAACCTAAAAAATATAAAATAACTCTCCACCATTTCCAGATTCGTAACATCGATAGTAAGTTCTCCTATATAAGGCAAGTACAAAATCTCCTTTGAATGCACCTTTCGTTCATATTACTGTGTGCGCGTCTTCTGTAAGTTTCAGTTCTTTTTATGTTATTGGATTGTTGAGGCTATATGCGACGTATTTTTCCTTTTTTAACATGGCGAGGATGCCTAGAGGTTTAGAGTAGGAAAGTGTCAGGCCCCGTGCTAATAAACATAGATTATAGCACAATTAAGCACATAATCACGGAAGCGTAAAATCGGGCTTAAAAATTTGTCGAAATAAAATGGGCCTGAACTAAAAACATACATTCAAAATATCAATACTCAAAATACGAGTTAACTCAAACTCATATAAAACAGGTAACAATCAATACTCAACTCAAATATAGATCCCCAATACATAAAAACACAGGGCATCCCCCGGTTCAATACATATCATAAAATAATTGGGACTCAAGGAAACGGGGATCGACCAGCTGGCACTCCACTTGGTCCAGCTTGGTTACCTGTAGATCCTGCAAATGGGCAACGCAGACCCAAACAACACAAAAGCAGGAAAACAAATACGAGGTCAAGCCTCAGTACGAAGAGCTATCAAAACAACAAATCATGCACATGCTATAAATCAATGCTATGAAATGCATGAGGGCTATCAAGGATCGGATAGCTAGACCAGCATATCAACTAGCAATCAAATCGGTCTAGCCTCTATACCCACAAAGTAAAAATCAACCGAGGGGAAATCATCGGTCCGTGATACTCCAGGCCCGTCAGCCCATCACTGCTCGGTGGTATTCCGATACGACAACACAGTCGATCACCACTCGGATGATAGCGTTGGACTTTTCAGGCACCACACATCACTCGCCCTAGTTGTTAGAGTAGATGCCCAACTAGCCAACTTGTGGCGTGTGGGTTTTATAGACTCTTGTGTATAACGATCTTTATTTATGAAATACGCATTTCTTTGATGGCATTATTTATTTTCATTATGTTATAATGTTAAAAATTGTGTTGGATAAAGACCTATGATGCACCATAGTGTATGTTAGATGTGATAGTGGATATGATGGCTATCATGAAACACATGTAATAGTCACTGTGTATTCTGAATTCGTTCCTAGTCGATTGGGCCGTCAAAATGAGGATAAGGCCGCCCGAGCTTGAGACTAGCATATGCTATGTGAAGTACCATGTTTCATTGGTAGGGAACATTGTGATGTTCTGAGCATGCAGATGGATAATGACCTGGTGATCTATCGAACTACCCTCGTTCAAACTTTCCAAGTGGTTACCATTTGTCGAGTGGATAAGTCTGAGGTCTTGGTTGTACTGATTAGTTCTCACTACTCGAAACGTCATTGAGACTCTACATGATAGGCGCCTCACTTTGACCCATTTACCGACTCACTTGGGGTCATTAGGTGGCGGGATTGGGTGAGGTCCCGATGCATGTAGGAGTCGATGCTTCGTTGTCGATGATTCACCGCTCGCTTTCATGCGTGGATATCCTATGCTATCTGAGGGGATAATAGTGTATAAATCTCTGGCCAGTGTACTGGATGTGTTTTTGGTAAATGTGTTATCCTAGTAACACTCGCGATGTCACTATTTTATCTCCAAGATGTATGCATAGTTATCTGATCTCTAGCGACTCTCGATTTACCAATGGTCGTTGATCTGATCGGGATATATGTGTTGAAAGGACCGTACTGTACGCTAACCACGACCAACTGGTTCTTGCAGGCACTATCAGTGATACCTAGGGGATCATGGGGCGATGTTGCTAGGCGCTTTACCATGATCCGATGGGCAAGTCCGAAATTATGATTTCGGAGCCACAATGGTTGTGGGCCCACGGCTAGCTGTATCCCTGAACCATTGAGGGTCACACAAGTACAGTATTCATGATTCCTGCACGGAAAATGAGCTCAATGTGTTGAGCATAGGAAGAGGATTTTAGGGAGTGCGACATCCTAAAAGTTAACAGGGGTCAAATTGCGATTTCCCAAAGTTGGGGGGCTAAACTGTAATTTTGTACTAGGTGATCTGAAAAATTGTTTTTCGCATCATAATTTTCAGTTTTGGAAACTGAGTCGATCGGTCCGATCTGATCGTCGATCGGAGTTATGATGAAACCGCAGTGATTTAAATGAACCGAATGTTCATATGGACCTGGGCCAGACCCAAGTCAAATGGGCCGGTTCAAGCCCATCATGGGTCTATATGTTGATATGACCTAGGGCTACAATCACAACTAACTTACAACCTCATACCCTAGTCTCTATAGCCGCCGCCCCTCCTCTCCATAAGCCTCGCCGCCGTCGGCCTCCAAGCGCCGCCGCCCGCCGCCTGTGACTTCGTGATCGGGCTTGTTCCGATCAACGTGACGAGGAGATTCCGTTCGTGTCAAATTCGTCAGGCTTCTAGTGCAGGCTGACGAAGAAGTCCTGTTTCCTATCGTGGACCTGATTACGAGGATCTACCGCCGCCTACATTTGAAGAGCCAGAATTCCCTGTGAATCTGGTTGGAGCCAGGCGCCTAGACGCCAGGAAGGTAGCGATTCAAACATCCTATGTATGTTTATCGTTGGTTTTATGATATGTATTGTACGTTTCCGGAGAAAAATTTTAACTTCCGCTATGCCCCCGGGAAATGAGATCCGGATCCGCCACTTCGCCAACAGTGGTATCAGAACCAGGTTCGGATCCTTCAATACATATTGCGCTGTGTCGCGCGCTGGCCAGCCACCGTGCGCGATTGTCGCGCACGGTGGCACGCGGTGGCCAGCAGCCTCGTGCAACTTGTTGCGCCATGGCCAGGTGCAACGCTTGCCATCCTGCCGCGCTTGGCGTGGCCAGCGTGCGGCCGTGTGCCGCACATTGTGCGATGGCGGCGGCCGCCGTCCGGTGATGTTTTCGGCAGCGCTGCGATGGCATTTGTCTTCTAGGTTATGTTCGGGATTGTCCCGGGCAGCCCATGAAGTTTTCGGGCCAATATTTGATATTGGGCCAATTTTGGTTGGACCAAAAATTGATTTTGAAATTTTTGAGATATGATTTTATATTAAATATGATTTTGTAGGTATATCAATATGATTTGATTATTTAAATTATGTCAATTATTAGATTGATTGCATGTTTGGGATGATTGATAGCCGTGCCCAATGTGTTAGGTGTATGCTCTAGGTTTTGTGATTTTGGTTGTATATATATTGTTGATATCGTTTATAAAGTGGGTGTGTTTGTGGCCCATTCCCACCCCTACAAATTTGTATCCCAATGTGTCATGGCAATTTAAATGTAAATTACTAGATTTAGTGGGAGGACATTTGAAGACGGTGGATATGACGATCAAAGATATTGAAGACCGAAGATCTGTAAAACCGGAAGCAATTGTAATAGGATTGCATTGAATATTACATTTCACCTAGGACTGGACCCAGGTCCATGATTGGCAACCACGGACCGCATAGCTCTCGCGATCGATCATCCCAAAGTTTATTTATTTATATATTCGATATATAGTTTGTTGAATCCACATGTTTTAAATTGTGATTTAAAATATTAATGTGACGCTCCATTCCTCATGGGAGTCACGAGATCGAAGAAAAGGAAATAAAAGGGAAATATAAGGGCTGAAAAGCAAATAGAACAAGCTGTATTATCTTGCTCGTAAAAAAAAATTCGAATTACAACCATTGGCCCCATAACAATGAACCATCTGTCATTACAAATTTAAAGTACAAAATGCGAAATCGCGATATTACAACTACTGAACTCTATCTGAATTCATCCATGTTGTAACAGATCTCAATACAGTTGTGACTAAGATCAAAGACAACAAAAGTAGCAAAATACAAAATGAACATCGCGGAAACGCAAGCCTTCGATAAACACTAACACGTCGCTGCTGATTCAAACTCCACCTCCCGCCTGCTCCGGCGCCGACTCTCCTTCACCAAGAAAGCTAGTGAGCCTAGGGGCTCAGCAAGCAAACTGAAGGTAACAAGCACAATATGCAGATGATATTACATAATACACCATTTACTGCAACTTTTGTTCTGGAAGTGAATTCAAATTCCAGCGTTATCATTTTCGTTAAACTTATGGCTCAGAAGATCTACTTAGGTCCCATTGCACTCGATCGAATGACTACTGATATCAGTTTCAATGTGGTGAAATCGCACCATATATGAAGGGGCAACTGACCCTCTCGTCTGCTGCTCACCCTTCCCATATGAACCGTCTGTTATCTAAGCCATAAATTCATAAACTGAAACTTTCTTCTTTAAAACACATAATGAACGAACTGAAATCTTAGCATCGGGGTTCACTCTATTTTAAAAACTCATACTCCCTTCGAAAATCGTTTTACTGAGCATCCACCAGAGACATGTAAAATCAGCAGTTGGATAAGTTCAGCTGTTGGCAAGAAATCCAGCTGGTGTGAACAGTAGATCAGTCGATGGGTATATATATAAATATCTATATGTTGGTGGTCAACGCAATTAATTTGGTAAACGGAGTAACAGTAACTCAACCAGCCGTTGATTCAAGAACAACCAGTCGTTGGGTAAGGAAATCAGCAGGTGGAAGAAAAACTAGACTATGGATATAAATC
>KV018105.1:11378-36261 GCA_001598015.1 Dorcoceras hygrometricum
TGTTAATTAATCCTGTTGGACACAAAATATTCTTCCCGTTCAAAATTGTTCTGTAAAGTACCGACAGGGAATAGTACTTGTGTCCTTTTCTTTTGCGGGCTTCTTGTCGTTTTCGCCATTTGAATTAAGCTCAGCAGTTGACATCCAGCTCTCGTAAATCGTCAACTGCTTCGCTGCTGATTCATGTCTACTACTGCTTTGCGCTTCTGCTGAATTCTTGCGACTGGATGTATAGTAACAGCTGGTTCATTGTAGCTCACGACTGGATGTACTGTTGCTTGCGTCTGGATGTACAAGCTACCTGCTGGTTTCTATTGAGAGTTGTACCTGCTGGTTCTTAGCGCAAAACCATCTGCTGAATCTTACGAAGGCAAAACGCTGTCGTATCAACTTATCCAAACGACATCGTTTTGCAATCGCCAACTTCAAACACCAACTGCTGGTTGTACTGCGACTGGATACTTCTTGTACGACGTCGCTTCATCTTCGCGCTTCTCTTCACAACTGCTGATAGTCTTTAGCTCAGCTGCTGATAACTGTAGCTTCCTGCTGAATGATGACGTCACTGCTGATGTCATCTATGCTTAGCGCTCCAGCTGCTTTCTTCATCTGCTGATTCTTCAATATTGCTCATCAGCTGTCAGCAGCTTCTTGAATAGCGACTGTCAAAAGATTCGTCAACAGTAATATCAATCGCGACTGCTGACAGATTCGTCAACAGTAACTTGCGACTGGAATCTTCTTCTTCAATCTATTTCTCCAGCAGACTTCTCAACTCATGTACCAGCTGGTTCATCTTTTCTCTTTAGCGCTTGCAGCTGGTTGTTATCGTTCCAGCTGGTTCACTTTGTTCCAGCTGGTTCAACTTGGCCTCCGCCTGATTACGAACAACTGATTCAACTTTGGACGTCTCCATTGCTAATCCAGCTGCCGTCTAAATGAATGCACCAAACCAACTGCTGAACTTTAACTTGAACCATCGGCTGGGCAGATTCTTCGACTGTTCATCATCTTCTTCGATCCTGGAATCTGTACACTCAAGTGGAATTGTTAGAAACACAATAACAGGTTTTGTGTAATTCAAAACTTAATCAGGATCTGTCAAAACAGATCCATCAAGAGATTTGGTTTGAAATGAATACAGTGCATAGTATGTTGAAAAGGGAAATGCAGTTAATAAAGATGTATGTGTACAGTACAAGCTTTTAAGACTCCACTGTTATTTCACTTTGGATACATACGACGTGTCTACTGGTAAAATTTATTACCGCTGTATCCAAAGGGTATAACAGATCAGTTGTGACGAAGTTACGAATCTATGATCCACAATCTTCCTCGCTACAACAATGAACTTACAAGCTTTCAAAGAGCAAGAACAGAGTTCATACTCTAAACCAGCTCAGAGCTCGTGACACACACTCATGGATTGTTATTCAATTAGTTGTGTCACATACACTTCCTTGTACACACTCTGTAGTGTTGAGTTTACACTATATAATCATAAACAGAGCGTTGAGTGCTAGATTAGCAAATTATCTTAGAGCTGTGCTATTTGTATTATAGAACAGATTGCGGTTTGTGTCTATTATTGTGAGTCCAGGAGTTCTTGCAGCTGCTGGCTGTCGGATCGGGTTGTTAGAGTTCTATCAGTCAAATATTATAGTGGAAATCCTTCCGGTTGAGGAAGAAGGGGAGACGTAGGTGTTAGAGTAGGTGCCCAACTAGCCAACTTGTGGTGCGTGGGTTCTTGTTGACTCTATGTAAAATGATCTTTATTTATGAAATTCGCATTCTTTATCTTCATTATTATGATTAAAATTGTTGGATAAAGACCTTGAATGCACTATAGTGTATGTTAGATGTGATAGTGGATATGATGGCTATCATGAAACACATATAATAGTCAGTGTGTATTCTGAACCTGTTCCTAGTCAATTGGGCCGTCCAAAAGAGGATAAGGACCGCCCGAGCTTGAGACTAGCATCTGCGATGTGAAGTACCACGTTTCATTGGTATGGAACATAGTGATGTTCTGAGCATACAGATGGATAGTGACCTGGTGATCTATCAAACTATCTTCGTTCGGACTTTCCAAGTGGTTACCATTTGTCGAGTGGATTAAGTCTGAGGTCTTGGTTGTACAGATTAGTCCTCATTACTCGAAACGTCATTGAGACTCTACATGATAGGTGCCTCACTTTGACCCGTTTACCGACTCAGTTGGGGTCATCAGGTGGCGGGGTTGGGTGAGGTCCCGATGCATGTAGGATTCGATGCTTCGTTGTCACGGATTCACCGCTTGCCCTTGTGCGTGGATATCCTATGCTATCTAAGGAGATAATAGTGTGATAAATCTCTGGCCAGAGTACTAGATGTGTTTTAGGTAAATGGGTTTAACTAGTAACACATGCGATGTCACTATTTGATCTCCAAGATGTATGCATGGTTATTGGATCTCTAGTGACTCTCAATTTACCAATGGTTGTTGATCTGATCGGGATATTTTTGAGTTGAAAGGACCGTACTGTAGGCTAACCATGACCGACTGGTTCTTGCAGGAACTATCAGTGATACCTAGGGGATCATGGGGCGATGTTACTAGACGCTTTACCATGATCCGATGGGTTGTTCGAAAAT
Source organism: Dorcoceras hygrometricum (assembly GCA_001598015.1). Lineage (NCBI taxonomy): Eukaryota > Viridiplantae > Streptophyta > Magnoliopsida > Lamiales > Gesneriaceae > Dorcoceras > Dorcoceras hygrometricum. The sequence continues at coordinate 14,016 of KV018105.1, forward strand.
ATGGTTTCGGAGTCACAAATGTTGTGAGCCCACGGCTAGCTGTATCCTTGAACCATTGAGGGGCCTAACTGCGATTTTGGATTAGGTGGTCCGAAAAATTGTTTTCACATCATAATGCTCAATTTTGTAAACTGTGTATATCGGTCCGATCTGATCATCGATCGGGATTATGATGGAGCCACAGCGATGGACTTGAAACCAATGTACACCTGGGCCTGGGCCCGACTCGGGCCCATTAACTTGGTTTAAGCCCATGGAAAAATCTATAAATAGGGGCCCTGGGGTATTCATTTGAAACACACCAAAAAGCTGCTCAGCTAATATTTTCTCCCTTCCTCTCCTCCTCTCGCTGTCGTCGCTGCCCGCCGCCGATGCCTCCGCCGTCGTCAGAATTTATTCCGACCATTCTGCCGAGGAGATTCCATCCGTGAAACTTTCGTCGGTTTTCTAGTGCAAACCGATGAAGGAATTGAGATTCCGGTCGTGGACCGGATTAGGAGGCCGTAGCTGTTCAACCGTTGAAGTGCCAATTTCTCCATGGAATTGGTCGGAGCCAGGCGCCTAGACGCCATCAAGGTATATTCTAAACATTCTATGAATGTTTTTAATTAATTGAATAGGTGTATTGACCGTTCTCGGGCTCCAAATTTTTAATTCTTCCGCTGCGCCCCGGAAGCGGGATCCGGATCCGCCGCTGCGCCAACAGTAGGAGATTATATTCCAAAGTTCCATAAACGAATTCTCAAATCCTTTTACTTACTGCATTTTCGTATTTCATAACTGTTCACTGTTGAATTGAGTTCTTTTCGTACAATTTCATTTGTTACCCAAGACAACAGATATCACTGAAAACCCTCTAAGCTGGTAACTCGACTTAGAGGTTAGCTTCGAGCTGTAAAATATTTTGAAAATAGATATTCATTAAAATTAGTAGAGGAGTTCATTCACCCCCCTCTGAACTCACGAGCTGTTTTTTCGATACTAAAAAGTGGTATTAGAGCTCGGATTCTCAGTGCTTGAACATCTTTCATACTTTATTCATTAAATATATCGATCTCTCACAACCAAATTCCCATGTTTTCTAAGGAGGGGTACGATTTATGGAAGATACGGATGCCAGCGTACTTAGCAGCCCAAGATGACGAAATGTGGTTCGTGATAACTGACATAAACATCATGAAGCCTAACACAGCTTTGGCCATAACTACGGGTGCTTCTCAGTGGATTGAGAAGCCAAGGATGGAATGGACTTCGGAATATAAGAAGAAAGCAAATCCGGACAATGTAGCAAAGGAATATTCTGTACAAGACGCTGGACAATAACATGTTTAGCAAGATCCAGACTTGCAGAACTGCTAAGGTGATATGGGAAAAGCTGACCCAAATATGCGAGGAACGAGGAGACCAAGGAGAATAAGCTTACTGTGGCCCTCCAGAAATTTGAACTGATCATGAAGCCTGAGGAGACTATGGGAGAGTTTGATGAACGGTTCAGCTCACTGGTGATTGAGCTGACTAGACTGGGGAAAGAATATAGAAATAGGGAGCTGGCCCTGAAGGTTATGGATGCACTTCCCAAAGAATGGGATGTGAAGACAATGGCCATGTGATAATCCAAAGATCTAAACAAGCTGGAGCTGCATGACCTGTTTGCTAATCTGAAGGCTTATGAGTTTGAGCTAGAAACAAGAGCAGAATCTGAGCCTTCAACATCCAAGCCAACTAAAGCTCTTGCTGCTACAATTCCAAAACAGAGCCCTTCAAGTAGCAAATCAGCTGAGGAGCTCAGCAACGACGCCATGTTCCTTTTCATTAAGAAATTTGGTAAATTTATGCGAAAGCATAAATTTAAACGCCTCTCTTTCGATTTTATAAAAGAATCAAAATAATTTTTCTGATGACAAATGTTATAACTGTGGCAGTCCGGGTCACTTCATTGCTGACTACAGAAATCCAAGCTGGATGCCAAGAAGCAACCAGATCATGGTACCAGCAAAGATAAGAAAGATAAGAAGTTCTATCGGAAGAGGAGGACAGAGAAAGAAATGGTTGCTAAGGAAAATAAGAGTTCATGGGTCGATACAGACTCAGAGGAATCCAGCTCAGGGACTTCCTCATCCAATGAGAGCGAGGATGAAGTAGAGTGTCTCATGGCCGATGACGCTGAGGAGGTATTTGATTTCTCAAACTTGGAATTTAAATGTCAGGAACTAGTCACAACACTAAATGACATGGTCCAAGAGTACGAAAAGCTGTCTCAATATTTCGAGGAAGTAAAGGATGAAAAGGAGAGCTGTGCTACTTAATCTAAGCTGGTAAGCGTAAGCTATCTACTGAGAATGATGGAATTTAGAAGCAGGTCTGAGGAGATTTTCAATGAGAATCAGCGTTTGGCTGAAATTAAAGCTCCTGGACCAAGTCTTCTGCATCTTTGGGTAAGTTTCATGGAGCTATTAAGCCATCCGGTGATAGATCCGGATTGCAAACAAAGCAGAGACTAGTTGTAACCCAAAGCTGGATAGGACAAAGTTTCAAACCATGAACTTTGTAAGATCCAGCACGGGACAGCCTGAAGAGGCACAATCTGATGTGTTAAAGATAGCAGCTAATCCTCCGATCTGGCAAGGACAATTTTGCGGGCTGGGGTATACTGCTCCTGAGAAGCCTAGAGAAAGCTGGCTAAAGAAGAGAGTTGAACAGATGAGGGTTAAACCCAAGTCTGGTGGTAAAAAAGTCTGGCTAGTTCTCTCAAGCTTCTACGAAGGACATGCAGTACAGGCCTTGGATTAATAAGCCCAGTTCTAATGGCAAATCTACTGCGTATCAAACTCTTTCCATATCAAAGACCACACACAAATCACACACATACTTTGATCCACGCACTGGTAGATTTTTTAAGATTATCCAAGTATGGGTTCCGAAAGGTCTAATCAAACCTGGACCCAAATAAATCAAAGGGTACCAAATCTATTTTATTTGTGATTGCAGGACAATGGATGTGTGAGGTACATTACTGGAGATGCCAAGCTTCTAAGAGATATCAAAACGTGCAACGGACCCAAGATCATCTTCGGTGACAACTCTAACGGTAACACTGTGGGTAAGGATAAGCTTACACATGGTAACTTTACTGTCAACAATGTTCTCCTTGTTGAGAACTTGTGCTATAACTTGATAAGTATCAGTCAGTTATGCGACAGTAATTATTCTGTTAAGTTCCAAAAGCACACATGCACTGTTAAAAATCCGGAAGGTCTACCCATGCTGGCAGGTTGCAGATCGAGGAATACCTAAAAAATAGACTGGTCAGATCAGCCGCATACTGAACAAACTTGCCTAGTAGCTGACTCTTCCAAGAGCTGGCTATGGCATCAACGAATGAACCATCTTAACTTCAAAACTATTGCCAATCTGAGTAAGCGTGAGTTAGTTGATGGCTTGACCAAGATAAAATTTTCAAAAGACAATGTTTACTCTGCCTTTCAGCTGGGAAAAAATATAAATTCTACTTTTAAAAACAGAGACGATAACAAAACCTCGCGTAAGCTGGAGCTTTTACACATGGATATTTTGGTCCCATACCCGTAACCAGCTTAGGGGGAATGAAATCACCCTGGTTGTTGTTGACGATTTTTCAAAATTTATGTTAAAGTAGATGTCCAACTAGCCAACTTGTGGCGTGTGGGTTTTATTGACTCTTGTGTACGCATACTGAACAAACTTGCCTAGTAGCTGACTCTTCTAAGAGCTGGCTATGGCATCAACGAATGAACCATCTTAACTTCAAAACTATTGCCAATCTGAGTAAGCGTGAGTTAGTTGATGGCTTGACCAAGATAAAATTTTCAAAAGACAATGTTTACTCTGCCTTTCAGCTGGGAAAAAATATAAATTCTACTTTTAAAAACAGAGACGATAACAAAACCTCGCGTAAGCTGGAGCTTTTACACATGGATATTTTGGTCCCATACCCGTAACCAGCTTAGGGGGAATGAAATACACCCTGGTTGTTGTTGACGATTTTTCAAAATTTATGTTAAAGTAGATGTCCAACTAGCCAACTTGTGGCGTGTGGGTTTTATTGACTCTTGTGTATAACGATCTTTATTTTTGAAATACGCATTTCTATTATGGCGTTCTTTATTTTCATTATGTTATAATGTTAACAATTGTGTTGGATAAAGACCTAGAATGCACCATAGTGTATGTTAGATGTGATAGTGGATATGATGGCTATCATGAAACACATCTAATAGTCACTGTGTATTCTGAACTCGTTCCTAGTCGATTGGGCCGTCAAAATAAGGATAAGGCCGCCCGAGCTTGAGACTAGACTCTGCGATGCGAAATACCATGTTTCATTGGTAGGGAACATTGTGATGTTCTGAGCATGCAGATGGATAGTGACCTGGTGATCTATCGAACTACCCTCGTTCGGACTTTCCAAGTGGTTACCATTTGTCGAGTGGATAAGTCCGAGGTCTTGGTTGTACTGATTAGTCCTCCCTGCTCAAAACATCATTGAGACTCTATGTGATAGGCGCCTCACTTTGACCCGTTTACCGACTCACTTGGGGTCATTAGGTGGCGGGATTGGGTGAGGTCCCGATGCATGTAGGAGTCGATGCTTCGTTGTCGAGGATTCACCGCTCGCTTTCATGCGTGGATATCCTATGCTATCTGAGGAGATAATAGTGTATAAATCTCTGGCCAGAGTACTGGATGTGTTTTAGGTAAATGGGTTTACTTAGTAACACTCGCGATGTCACTATTTGATCTCCAAGATGTATGCATAGTTATCGGATCCCTAGCGACTCTCGATTTACCAATGGTTGTTGATCTGATCGGGATATATGTGTTGAAGGACCGTACTGTACACTAACCACGACCAACTGGTTCTTGCAGGCACTATCAGTGATACCTAGGGGATCATGGCGCGATGTTGCTAGGCGCTTTACCATGATCCGTTGGGCAAGTCCGAAATTGTGATCTCGAAGTCACAATGGTTGTGAGCCCACGGCTAGCTGTATCCCTGAACCATTGAGGGTCACACAAGTTTTGGATTCACGATTCCCGCATGGAAACTGAGCTCAATGTGTTGAGCATAGGAGGAGGATTTTAGGGAGTGCGACTTCCTAAATGTCAACAGGGGTCAAATTGCGATTTCCCATAGTTGAGGGGCTAAACTGTAATTTTGGACTAGGTGGTCAGAAAAATTGTTTTCACATCATAATATTCAGTTTTGGAAACTGAGTCGATCGGTCCGATCTGATCATCGATCGAGATTATGATGCGAATTAAATGAACCGAATGTTCATATGGACCTGGGCTTGACCCAAGTCCATTGGGCCGGTTCAAGCCCATGTATGATTTTAAGTACTAGACTTGGTCTAGGGCTAGATTACAACAACAACACACCAAACCCTAGACTCCAAGCTTTGAGGTGCCGCCTCATCCTCTCCATAAGCCTCACGGCCGCCGGCCACCTCTTGCGCCGTCGCACCGCCGCCCGCCGCCGGTGATCATGTGATTGGAGTTGTTCCGATCAGCGTGACGAGGAGATTTCCATCCATGCCAAATTAGTCAGGCCTTCTAGTGCAGGCTGACGAAGGACTCATGTTTCCGGTCGTGGACCTGATTAGGAGGATCTACCGCCGCCTACATTTGAAGAGCCAGATTCCCTGTGAATTTGGTTGGAACCAGGCACCTAGACGCCAGCAAGGTGACACTCTATAAAACATCCTATGCATGTCTTATTGATTATTTTGATGTATTGAATGTTTTCCGAGGCAATTTTTAAACTTCCGCTGTGCCCCCGGGAAACGGGATCTGGATCCCCCATTGTCGCCAACAGTGGTATCAGTGCCAAGGTTCGGATCCTTCAATATATTTTTATGCCATATTGCATCATATTTCGAACTTTTCAAAATCAGAAAACAAAACAAAAAAAAAAACGGTGGCACTGTAGCTGCCGCACGCAGGCACTGTAGCCGTCGCACGCCGGCACTGTAGCTGCCGCAGGCTGCTCGCGCAGCGGGCGCTGCCGTGCGGCCGCCTTCGGGCGTACCCGTGGCAGCGTTGCGACAGCTGTTTTGTGTTCTAGGTTTTGTTCGGGCCTGTCCCGGGCAGCCCATGAAGTTTTCGGGCCAATATTTGATATTGGGCCAATTATGGTTGGACCAAATATTGATTTTGAAATTTTTGAGATTTTGGGCCTAAAATTGTTTTAAGCCCAATTTGATGCAATTAAAATTGAAAAAATGTGATTTTATTTATAAAATACGATTTTATAATTAAAATATGATTTTGTTGGAAATTATCAAATTTGATTTGATTATTTAATTTATGTCAATTAATTAGATTGATTGCATGTTTGGGATAATCGAGAGCCATACCCAATGTGTTAGGTGTATGCTAGGTTTTGCGATTTTGGTTGTAAATATTGTTGATATATCATTTATAAAGTGGGCCTGGTTTATGGCCCGTCCCACCCCTTTAAATTGTATCCCAATGTGTCATGGATATTTAATGTAAATATTAGATTTAGTGGGAGGACACTCGAAGATGGTGGAGATGATGATCAAAGATATCGAAGACCGAAGATCTGTAAAATCGGAAGCAATTGTAATAGGATTGCATTGCATACTGCATTTCACCTAGGACTGGACCCAGGTCCGTGATTGGCAACCACGGACCGCATAGCTCTCGCGATCGATCATCCCAAAGTTTATATATATGCGATATATGTTAGTTGAATCCGCATGTTAAATTATGATTAATATTTATGAGACCAAATTTTCAAAATTAAAATCCCTCGTTTTAAATGCGATTTAAAACTGATATCAAGATTAAAAGTTTATTCGATAAACTAAGGAAATTTAAATTTGTTTAAATTCTCCTACCTTCCATCAACAATGAGTGTACGTCGATGCTACCCGTATACATGGCCCGACTCATGTTATTGAGGGGGTTATGTATGCCGGAAAGTTGTACACATCATTGACACTTGCTGTGAGTTGGTTGGAACTCCCTTTAACGTTGGCTCGTATTATTGGGGACGTTAAGGGGACCGTCCTTCACGAATCAACATTGATGGGTCATCTTGACACGTGATAGTAATCGGCGTCAGATTATTGGGCCCTTACTGGACGTGAGGTAAATACATGAAGGTTGCACCGGTTGCAATTGGGCTCTACATTTTGAGGATCATGGTTGGCTGATATTATTCGGGACCATGATCGCTTGATTGGACTCTGTGTACCCACTAAGGAAACTTACTTTCTTGATTTCAGGAGAGGGTGGTGAAATCGTTAAAATAGTGGGAGGTTAATTCATAAAACTAAATGACCTTGTTTTATGTCTTAGCGTTTTTCATATATAGTTAGTAATGCATGTCTGTTTTTCTTTTCAGTATAAACTGCTTATAAAATGTCTTCGATCAAAAATCCACTCGCTGCTATACTGGATATCAACAAGTTCACTGGTCTGAACTACCAAGACTGGCTTCAAAACCTCAGTATTGTATTGGCTTCGGAGAAACTTCTCTACACGTTAGAGAAGAGCCCTCCGAAGGAAGCCCCTGCCGATATCAGCCCTGAGGAGCTGACTAAGCTTAACAAATGGTGGGACGACGAGCTTAAGACTCGATGCTATGTGATGGCATCGATGTCTAAAAAAATGCAACAGCGCTTTGAGAAGACGGTGTATGCAGCTGACACACACCTTCATCTTAAGGAACTGTATGGGGAGAACTCTCGACATGAGAGGTTCACCACCGTCAAGGAGCTTATGACGAGCCGCATGCGTGATGGGACTTCGGTCCGCGAACATGGGGTTCGTATGATTGGGCTCATTGATAAGTTGGTGGGCCTTGATATCATACTTCCACATGAGCTGTCTGTGGATTTGCTTCTCCTCTCACTACCCGCTGCATTCGACCCCTATGTGGTCAACTTCAACATGAACAAGCTGGAAGCCACCCTTGAAGAGGTGGTGAACATGCTTGTAGTGTTTGAGGGGACCATAAAGAAGGACAAGCCCGTCCTCCTTATGGGCTCTTCTTCCTCTGCGAAGAAGGGGCCCAAACGCAAGGGTAAGAAGCGTTCTGTCCCTGCGAAGGAGGAAAAGCCCACTAAGAAGCCCAAGGCAAAGGCTTCCAAGCCAAACAAGGATGTTTGCCACCACTGCCACAAGCCTGGGCACTGGAGGAGGAACTGCAAGGAGTACCTCGAGCAGTTGCGAACTGCAAAAGGTATGTTCTATATCGAAATAAATATGTCTCTTAATTAGACTTCTTGGGTACTTGATACCGGATGCCCACTAAGAAGCCCAAGGCAAAGGCTTCCAAGCCAAACAAGGATGTTTGCCACCACTGCCACAAGCCTGGGCACTGGAGGAGGAACTGCAAGGAGTACCTCGAGCAGTTGCGAACTGCAAAAGGTATGTTCTATATCGAAATAAATATGTCTCTTAATTAGACTTCTTGGGTACTTGATACCGGATGTGGATCTCATATCTGCAATGATTTGCAGGTGATGACAAGAAGCCGACGTCTTAGAGAGGGTGAGACCCACTTGAGGCTGGGCAATGGAGCAAGAGTTGCTGCAGTAGCTATAGGAGATGCTTATTTATTTCTGTCTTCAAATTTTAGTTTGTTATTGAGAAACGTTTTATTTGTTCCCGAATTAATAAAGAACATTATTTCTGTTTCTATGCTTGATAGTGATGTATATTCTTGTGTTTTTGCTAATTCGATTTGCAATATATACAAGAATGAATGTTTAATTGGATTTTGGGAAAGCGAAAACGATTGTACACCTTAAAGTTAAAAGAAGTTCCAACTCGCGATGTGGAAACACATACAACAACAATTAAAAGGAAAAATGATAGCTTGAACCCAGCACAACTTTGGCACGCTAGGCTAGGTCATATTTCCCTAAGTAGGATGAACAAGTTAGTTAGGAGTGACATGTTTGATTTGTCAGACATTAACTCCCTACCGAATTGTGAGTCTTGTCTCAAGGGAAAGATGACTAAACAAACCTTCAAGGGCAAGCGTGAACGTGCACAAGGTCTATTGGATTTTGATCCATACTGATGTGTGTGGCCCACTTAGCATTGGTACTAAGTACGGTTACACGTACTTCATCACCTTTACCGATGATTACTCTTGGTATGGGTACTTGTACTTAATGAAGCACAAGTCTGAATCCTTTGAAAGGTTCAAAGAATTCAAGGCTGAAGTAGAAAATCAATTAGGGAAAAGTATTAAAGCACTTCGATCCGATCGAGGTGGTGAATACTTGAGTGCTGAATTTCAAGACTATCTAAAAGAGAATGAGATTCTCTCACAGTGGACCCCTCCGGCCACACCACAGCTCAATGGTGTATCGGAGCGTCGTAATCGAACCTTGATGGACATGGTTCGATCTATGATGAGCTTCATTGAACTTCCTACCTCGTTTTGGGGCTATGCGCTCGAAACGGTGGTAATGTTGTTGAACAATGTCCACACCAAGGCAGTGGATAAAACTCCATATGAGATATGGATGGGCAAACCACCAAAATACTCATACATGAGGATTTGGGGATGCCCTGCTTACGTGAAGGAGACAGTGGGAGATAAGCTGGATACTAGATCCATCTTATGTTACTTCGTTGGGTATCCAAAGAATTCCATTGGATACTACTTCTACTATCCAAACGAAACAAAAGTGTTTGTTTCTAGAAATGCCACCTTTATGGAAAGGGAATTTCTACTCGATAGAAAAGGCAAGATAGTAGATCTCGAAGAGGTTCGAGAACCATCTGAAGTACCAAGTGAGTCGCCCACACCTCCAGAGCCAGTACCAGAAATGGTCGCACCTAGGAGATCTGAAAGGATTCCTAGGGCTCCTGAAAGATATCGTTTTCTCCTTGAAGATGATCAAAATGATCAAGTTATTGGATGTGATCCAAGAACTTTCAAGGAGACAATTTCCGATGATGATTCTAATTTATGGCTTGAAGCAATGCAGTCTGAGATTGACTCAATGCATGCTAACCAAGTTTGGAATCTTGTTAATCCTCCCGTAGGAATTGTTCTTATTGGGTGCAAATGGATATACAAGAGAAAACTTGGGCCTGATGGTAAGGTATTGACCTACAAGGCACGACTGGTCGCGAAAGGTTACACTCAAAGGCAAGGTGTTGACTATGATGAAACCTTTTCGCCAGTCGCAATGTTCAAGTCAATTAGAATCATACTTGACATAGTCGCGTGGTACGACTATGAGATATGGCAAATGGATATGAAAACTGCGTTCCTTAATGGAAATATTAAGGAAGAGATCTATATGACGTAGCCTGAGGGTTTCACATCTGTAGAAAGTGAGCATAAAGTATGCAAACTTCAGAGATCGATATACGGTCTCAAACAAGCATCGAGGAGTTGGAACCTGAGATTCGATGAAAAAATTAAGGAATTTGGTTTCATCAAGAATCCCGAGGAGCCATGTGTATATAAGAAGGTAGTTAAAAGCGCTGTGACATTCCTTGTACTTTATGTTGATGACATTCTACTCATTGGGAATGATGTAGGAATGCTGCAATCAACTAAATTATGGTTGTCTAGTAGATTCTCGATGAAGGACATGGGTGAAGCATCCTATATTCTTGGAATACAGATCTATCGAGATAGATCGAAAAGGATGCTCGGACTCACCCAAGCTACCTACATCGATACCATACTTAAGCGGTTCACTATGGAAGAGTCTAAGAGAGGACACCTACCTATGTGCCACGGGGTCACTCTATCTAAGTCTATGTGTCCGAAGACTGATGAGGAGATAGAGAGTATGACACGTGTGCCATATGCCTCGGCAATAGGTAGTAATATGTATGGCATGATCTCAACTAGACCGGATGTCGCATATGCTCTGAGTGTCACGAGCCGCTACCAGGCCAACCCCGGCCAAATGCATTGGAAGGATGTGAAAGATATTCTTAAGTACTTGCGATGAACTAAGAATATGTTCATGGTCTATGGGGGTGGTGAACTGAAATTGGAAGGCTACACTGATTATAGTTTCCAATGTGACGTGGATGATTCGAAGTCAACCTCTGGATTTTTATTCATGCTCAATGGTGGTGCTGTCTCTTGGAAGAGTTCCAAGCAAGACACCATTGCGGATTCAACCACTGAGGCTGAGTACATCGCAGCATCAGCTGCTGCTAAGAGGCGGTTTGGATAAGGAATTTCATCCAAGAGTTGGGCGTAATCCCTGATGGAGTTGGTCCAGTCCCGGTGTACTGCGACAACACGGGTGCCGTTGTGCAAGCAAAGGAGCCTAGGTCTCACCAAAGATCCAAACATATGCTGAGGAAATACTACATAATCCGGGATATTGTGGCTAGAGGTGACATAGCAGTCAAGAGAGTCGCCTCTGCAGACAACATTGCTGATCCACTTACAAAGCCCTTGCCAGGACCGTTGTTTGAAAAACATCGCGAAACAATGGGACTGCGTCTGATGAGTAGTTGGCTATAGGGCAAGTGGGAGATTGTTAGAGTAGATGCCCAACTAGCCAACTTGTGGCGTGTGGGTTTTATTGACTCTTGTGTATAACGATCTTTATTTATGAAATACGCATTTCTATTATGGAGTTCTTTATTTCATTATGTTATAACGTTAACAATTGTGTTGGATAAAGACCTAGAATGCACCATAGTGTATGTTAGATGTGATAGTAGATATGATGGCTATCATGAAACACATCTAATAGTCACTGTATAATCTGAACTCGTTCCTAGTCGATTGGGCCGTCAAAATGAGGATAAGGCCGCCCGAGCTTGAGACTAGCATCTGCGATGCAAAGTACCAAGTTTCATTGGTAGGGAACATTGTGATGTTCTGAGCATGCAGATGGATAGTGACCTGGTGATCTATCAAACTACCCTCGTTCGGACTTTCCAAGTGGTTACCATTTGTCGAGTGGATAAGTCCAAGGTCTTGGTTGTACTGATTAGTCCTCGCTACTCGAAACGTCATTGAGACTCTACGTGATAGGCGCCTCACTTTGACCCATTTACCGACTCACTTGGGGTCATTAGGTGGCGGGATTGGGTGAGGTCCCGATGCATGTAGGAGTCGATGCTTCGTTGTCGAGGATTCACCGCTCGCTTTCATGCATGGATATCTTATGCTATCTGAGGAGATAATAGTGTATAAATCTCTGGCCAGAGTACTGGATATGTTTTAGGTAAATGGGTAACACTCGCGATGTCACTATTTGATCTCCAAGATGTATGCATAGTTATCGGATCTCTAGCGACTCTCGATTTACCAATGGTCGTTGATCTGATCGGGATATATGTGTTGAAAGGACCGTACTGTACGCTAACCACGACCAACTGGTTCTTGCAGGCACTATCAGTGATACCTAGGGGATCATGGCGCGATTTTTCTAGGCACTTTACCATGATCCGTTGGGCAAGTCCGAAATTGTGATCTCGGAGTCACAATGGTTGTGAGCCCACGGCTAGCTGTATCCCTGAACCATTGAGGGTCACACAAGTACTGGATTCACGATTCCCGCACGGAAACTGAGCTCAATGTGTTGAGCATAGGAGGAGGATTTTAGGGTGTGCGACTTCCTAAAAGTCAACAGGGGTCAAATTGCGATTTCCCATAGTTGAGGTATGGACCTGGACCCAAGTCCATTGGGCCGGTTCAAGCCCATGTATGATTTTAAGTACTAGACTTGGTCTAGGGCTAGATTAGATTATCACACAAGTACTGGATTCACGATTCCCGCACGGAAACTGAGCTCAATGTGTTGAGCATAGGAGGAGGATTTTAGGGTGTGCGACTTCCTAAAAGTCAACAGGGGTCAAATTGCGATTTCCCATAGTTGAGGGGCTAAACTGTAATTTTGGACTAGGTGGTCTGAAAAATTGTTTTCACATCATAATATTCAGTTTTGGAAACTGAGTCGATCGGTCTGATCTGATCGTCGATCGGCATTATTATGAAACCATGGCGAATTAAATGAACCGAATGTTCATATGGACCTGGGCTTGACCCAAGTCCATTGGGCCGGTTCAAGCCCATGTATGATTTTAAGTACTAGACTTGGTCTAGGGCTAGATTACAACATCAACACACCAAACACTAGCCTCCAAGCTTTGAGGTGCCGCCCCCTCCTCTCCATAAGCCTCACGGTCGCCGGCCACCTCTTGCGCCGTCGTCGCCGCACCGCTGCCCGCCGCCGGTGATCACGTGATTGGACTTGTTCCGATCAGCGTGACGAGGAGATTTCCGTCCGTGCCAAATTCGTCAGGCCTTCTAGTGCAGGCTGACGAAGGACTCGTGTTTCGGTCGTGGACCTGATTAGGAGGATCTACCGCCGCCTACATTTGAAGAGCCAGATTCCCTGTGAATTTGGTTGGAGCCAGGCGCCTAGACGCTAGCAAGGTGACACTCTATAAAACATACTATGCATGTTTTATTTATTATTTTGATGTATTGAACGTTTTTCGGGGCAATTTTTAAACTTCCGCTGCGCCCCCGGGAAACGGGATCCGGATCCGCCATTGTCGCCAACAATTTACATGGGTGTTATTTTAAAAATCTATGGATCAAACTGCCGACCAGCTGATCAATATTTTGAAACGTTTATAAATGAGCATCTTGCAGTGTCAACCGGATAAGGAGTGACAGAAGAACATATTTTTTGAATTTTAAAATTTACTCCTATCTGGATGACATTGGAATCAAGCACGAGTTGTCTGTAGCTAGAACAGCTCAGCAAAACGGGTTAGTTGAGCGTAGAAATCGTACTTTAAAAGAAGTCTCTACAACGATGATTGATGATTCTGGTATTTCAAAGAAATTTTGGGCTGAATCAGTAAAAATAGCTTGCTATACTCAGAACATATCGATGATTAACAAGCGGCATCGTGTAACCCCATATGAGATCTGGAATGGCAAGAAACCTGATATTTCTTATTTCAGGGTGTTTGGATTAGATGTTTTATCGATAACAGTGATAAAACGTATCTAAAAGCTTTCGATGTCAAATCTGATGCAGGTATCTTCCTAGGATATTCAACAGTGAGCAGAGCATGTAGAGTTTTCAACAACAGGACGCTAACTGTTGAAGAATCATCTCACGTGGTGTTTGATGAAACCAGATTCAGATCAACATCAGCTGCAAAGCTCATTGATTTGTGCACTCGTCTGGAGTCTACTAATCTGGATGAATCAAGTGACGACGAGGCACAAAACAAATTCCAAGCTGGTGACCAGCACACACTGGACATACCTATTATAAACGTTGATATTCGAATGTTGCGCAAGACGGTGTCCTAGGTAACATTGAAGTCATTGATTTGACTAACAGTGACTCCGTACAGGACCATCCAGCAACAGGTGTCCTAGGTGTGTGTCGGTCCAAGCAACATTGATCCAGATCGTGTTCCAGCTGGGGGAGAACATGCACAAGCTGATAGATCAACAAGTGGTTTTCCAAAAGTTCCAGCAGGTTCGCAGGGGGAATAGGATGCTAGAATCAACTCTCAGAACGAAGCATCAATCTCTTACAGACTAGGTTTCTGGTGGAATAAGAATCATCCATCCGAGCTGGTCATCAGTAACCCTTCTGCACCCCTTAGGACACGAGGCCAGATGATAGACGAGTACTTTAACTCTGCATTCATTTTGCATATAGAGCCTAAGAAGGTAGACGAAGCCTTAGTTGACCCAAGCTGGATATAAGCTACGCAAGACGAACTTAGCCAGTTTGAATGTAGCAGAGTATGACACTTAGTTCCTAGACCTACTAACCAGAACATTATAGGTACTAAATGGGTCTTTAGGAAAAACTGGATGAAAATGGAAATGTAGTAAGAAACAAGGCTAGACTAGTAGCTAAAGCTACAGGCAAGAAGAAGACATAGATTTTGAGAAATCATTTGCGTCTGTAGCTAGATTAGAAGCCATTCGCATCTTTCTTCCATATGCTACATTTAAAAATTTCAAAGTTTATCACATTGATGTTAAAGGTGCTTTCTTAAAAGACATCCTGAATGAGGAAGTGTATGTTACACAACCTCCTAGCTTCGTAGATCATACCAGACCAGACTTTGTGTAGAAGCTTGATAAAGCTTTGTATGGTCTGAAACAAGCTCCTAGAGCTTGGTATGATACTTTATCCACATTTCTAATTGATCATGATTTTGTTATTGGTTCTGTCGATAACTTTGTTTAAGTTTGTTAAAAATGAGCATGTCTTATTAATGCAGATTTATGTTGATGATATCATATTTCACTCAACTAATCCGAAGCTTTGTGATAAATTTTTCAATCTTATGCAGGACAAGTTGAGATAAGCATGATGGGGGTGCTGAAATTTTTCCTAGGGCTTCAAGTGAAGCAGCTTGAGTATGGGATCTTCACAAATCAAGCGAAGTATACCAAGGAACTTCTCAAGAAGTTCGGGATGGAAAAATGTTCATCAGCAGCTACTCCGATGAGTGCTTCAATCAAGCTGGACAAAGATGAAGCTGGAACTGCAATTGAGGTAACCATGTATCTTGGGATGATTGGATCTCTCTTGTACCTTATTGCAAGCAGACCGGACATTATGTTCTCTATCTGTATGCGAGCAAGGTTCCAAGCTGATCCGAAACAGTCTAATGATTGGATCTCTCTTGTACCTTATTGCAAGCAGACCGGACATTATGTTCTCTATCTGTATGCGAGCAAGGTTCCAAGCTGATCCGAAACAGTCTAATTACATGGCTGTTAAGCGCATTCTTTAAATATTTAAAGGGCACACAAAATGTGAGTCTTTGTTATCCCAAAGATTCAAGTTTCAATTTGAGGTTAAAGTGATGCAGATTACGTAGGTTACAAGATTGATTGACGTAGCACAAGTGGGACTTGCCAGATCTTGGGTGATAGACTGATTTTCTTTTTTAGCAAGAAACAGACATCAATCGCAATGTCCATAGCTGAGGCGAGTACTAGCAGCAGGGAGCTGCTGTGCTCAAATCTTATGGATACAACAACCGCTCAGGGACTACAGCGTTGATGCAGCAAAGGCACCCATTTTCTGAGACAAAACAAGTCCAATAGCGATCACTCATAACCCCGTGCTGCATTCTAGGACCAAGAATATTAACATCAAACATCATTTCATTAGAGAACATGTGCTGAAAAAGGACATTCGGGTGGAGCATGTGCCAACAGATCATCAAGTTGCTGATATCTTCATCAAACCTATACCCGACGCTAAGTTTTATTATTTTAGAAACATTTTACGTCTCTTGGATATGTCTTGATTATGTTCTGCATGCATTTGTAGGGGAAACATATAGATTCAAACAAGTAAGCCCAAAATTCGATTGTTTGTCTCCGAGCTGGTCAGCTCTGGTCCAGCTTAGAGACATACACAGTAGATGTTTATCACGGTGTTTGAATAAGTGTTTCTGCTCTGGTATATTAAATCAAACGGTTGATATTGGTTTGCCTTTTCAAATTCATTTTAAAATAGGACGGTCATCCTTATGGAATTCCAAATGTCTTTTAAATCTCAGGATGACATGTGTCCATTAAACCTTTATCTCTCCTCGTTCGTACATAAACCCTTTCTCTTTATATTCTCCAGTACGCTTTCAAAAATTCTCTAGCATTCAATATTTTGATCGCAATCTTTCGCAAATATTTCTGTGTTTTTGTTTCCTAACACTTCGATTTTTGAGATGGACGCTTCTCTCTCTATCAATGCTTTGCAGGTCAATTTTGAGTCTGTGCTCAGCATTGAGCATGTAGGAATGGTGAAGATGTTTCAAAGCCTGGAGACATTGGGTCTTTGAGGATTCTTGGGGGTATCCAGTTCAGTGTTTGAGGGAGATATGATTGAGTTTTTTGCTAATGCGAAGGTTATCACAGGCACGGTTGTGAGTTTTGTTGCGAACAGGAAGATGGTTATTACAAAAGATGTTTTCACGGCGACATTTCAACTGCCGACTGAGGGAATAGTTGGGTTCACTGATCTTCTGGCCAAAGCAGTGGCGGGAGATGAAGATGTTATTCTTTGATACTGGTGTTCCTTTCAGGCCGCCAAACAAAAAAAAGGACATGAAGGTGGAATATCGGTTGGTGCACGACATTGTGGTCAAGGCACTGTGCGCCAAACCTTGTTCCTTCGATGTGGTGACATCGGAGAAGTTGGAGATGATGGTGGCGATCAGCGCCAGTTTGAAGGTGAACTAGGGTCATATCTTATTCCAAACCCTAGTTGCCATTGTGCATAAGCCTAGCAGACAATCTCAGGGATATGTAGTGCCGTTGAGCATTTTGCTGGAGAAAATGGTGAAAGCAGACATCGGGGAGTCTGTGAAGCTGCATCCTCTGAAGGTGTTGAACCATAAGTCAGTTCTCACCTATATGAAGACAAATCAAGCTATTCCCCAAGCTGGTGAGTCAAGCAAGCAATCAGAGGCAACAACTAGTTAAACAAATTCACTACTGATAGTCTATAGTCGCTGATGAACAAGTCAGAGAAGGAGGCTGTGGAGAAGAAAAACTTGGTTACGGAGAAGGTGGTTGAAGAAGAAGGAGACAATGGTCGTGGTGAAGAAGGCAGTGGCTGGGAGCCAAGCTGCTCCAGCGAAGTCCAAGTCTGGGACCACCTCAGACGAGGATACGTGGCCTTTGACTAAGCTGGGCGTAGCGAAGAAAGGTGGAGCTGCTCCAAAACGCAAATTGGTGTTAGCTCATCTGATTCGGGGTCCACTATGTCCCTCCCTCTGGTGGCTATCGCGAAGAAGCAGAGGACGAAGAGGACCAAACCAGTGAAGAAAACCGATGACAACCAAGCTGAATCCAATCCTGGTCCAATTCTTGAAATTCCAGCTGAGGCTGAGGATGTTTCTACCTCTGCTGCTCCGTAACCAAATGAGGAGCCTACAAAGGCAATGGAGACACAGGCTGTTAACAAGGAGCGTTCTATTGTGATAAGGTCTGAACCTGAACAACCTACTCAACAGTCTGTAACTTTTGATGGTAAGGGTATTTTTGCTCCCGTGGAGATTCGGGATATCAACAGGGTAACTCAATTCCTGCCCAAGATCGACCCAGCTGCGAAGGGCAGAGGAACCAACTCAGCAAGAAGAGCAACCGGATGAGCACCAGGCTCAAGATGGTTCTTCCCCATCAATTCATTCCAGTTCTTCTGTACATTTTCTCGTTTTGATGCAAATAATGAGGACCTTCAGGGTCCCAGTTTTTCTGGTTTACAGATGGTGCAGTATACAACAAATAGAGGAAATAATAACAGCGAAGAAGACAAAGAAGATTTTGCCCAAGCTGGTCCGCAACCCATAAATTTTTAGACCACAAGCTGATTTTGATGCTGCTTCGGAGCTCAAAGAGGTGAAAGAGTCATCGAGTCCTTGGATTCTAAAGTCTCCAGACGAACTTTATATAATAAGATCGATGAGGTGGTAGCCAACGTTCACTATTCCTAGACAGCGTTGGAAACCAGCCTAGTTCATCAATTCAAAGAGCATCAACTGTAGATTGCTAGAGATTTGGATTTTGTCAAGATGCAGCTAGCCGAATTGGTTAATCGTTTCAAAGAAATAAGTGATGTCAAAAAGGGGGAAGGACCAAGAAGCAAAAATAGACGGCTACTGTAGGCTTTGGGGTGTAGATCTGTATTCGTTTGTTTTGCTGATTTTGTAAAACGTTTTCATTGTTAATACAATCTCTTTTTCTGCAAGTTTTGTCATCACCAAAAAGGGAAAAATTGATGGAGTAAATTTATAGGTTTTGGTGAAGACAATAATTCAGCTCAGAAATGGATCGACCAGTTCAAGACGAAGCTTACTGCGTTAAGTATTGAAACCAGATCAGAGCTATGCTGCTATACAATAGCTAAGCTGGTTAAGGACAAACCAGCTCAGGGTAATTTAGTTAAGCTGGTTAAGGTCAAACCAGCTCAGGCAATTTAACCAAGCTGGTTAAAGACAAATCAGCTCGAAAGAACAGAACCAGAATCTATTCGGTTTATCAGTTGATTGAAGAGCAGTTTGAGTTCAAATCAGTTTAGAAGAGAAAAGTATATCGAAACAGAACAGATAGAACAGTTTGTATTCGATCAGTTGAGAAAACAACTCAGAGTAGAACTGGTTCAACGATAACATTAGTGAAGGACAAGCCAGATTCTTTTATAAGAGATGAATGCAATCAGGAAGGCTTGTATTTCTATAGTAGAAAACAATTGTGAACTAAGATCAATATCTGGAACAGCTTAGAAGCAGATTTGAGAAGATTAGCTTAGACCAGATTAGAGAAGTTCTACGTAGAAACCAGATCGGGAAACCAGCTGAGTAAAGACAACTTAGCAAAATGGATTTCAGGTTTCTTGGAGGTTCCGTACAGATTGATGTGATACGTGTGACTTCTCTATATCTATTTGTAGTCGTTGGAACAAATTTGGGCTAATCCCAAATATACAGAGATTTAGTTTGAATTGAAGACGGCGCACATTATGCTAAAAAGGGAAATGCAGTTAATGAAGATGTACGTGTACAGTACAAGCATTTAAGACGCCGCAGTTATTTCACTTTGGATACATACGACTTGTCTACTAGTAACATTTATTATCGTTGTATCCAAAGGGTATAAATTGGAGAGCAGATCAGTTGTGACGAAGTTACAAATCTACGATACACTTTGGATACATACGACTTGTCTACGAATGAACTTAGAAGCTTTCAAAGAGCAAGAACAAAGTTCATACGCTAAACTAGCTCAGAGCTACACACTCACAGATTGTTATTCAATTGTTTGTGTCACATACACTTCCTTGTACACACTTTGTATTGTTGAGTTTACAATGTATAATTATAAACAGATTGTTGAGTGCTAGATTAATATATCAGCTTAGAGCTATGCTCTTTGTATTGTAGAACAAATTGCGATGTGTGTCTATTATTGTGATGCTAGGAGTTTTGCAGCTGCTGACTGTCAGATCGGGTTGTTACAAGAGTTGTATCAATCAAATATTATAGTGGAAATCCTTCCGGTTGAGGAAGAAGGGGAGACGTAGGAGATTATACTCCGAACTTCCATAAACGAATTCTCGAACCCTTTTACTTACTGCATTTACGTATTTCATAACTGTTCACTGTTGAATTGGGTTCTTTTCGCACAATTTCATTTGTTACCCAAGACAACAGATTATCACTGAGAATCCTCCAAACTGGTAACTCGACTTAGAGGTTACTTCGAGCTGTAAAATATTTTGAAAACAAATTTTCATTAAAATTAGCATAGGAGTTCATTCATCCCCTTTGAACTCCCGAGCTGCTTTTTCAGATCCTAACACATTGTCTTCCCTAAATACTTATAATGTAGATTTGGAAAGTAGTTTTATCAATTTGTAATTTTTAAAAGTTTTTAAACATAATGAAATTTTATTTAAACAAATCTAAAACATATATACGGCCAACCCTGATTGGACCCACACCGGGTTTGTGGCTGGGACGGATGCAATATATGGCGGTGTGGATCCAGATTGCACCAAATCAGTATCAAACCCGTTTCATTGTCAAAGCCGTTATATCTAATCGAATACTATTTATTTAAGCATTGATTCTCTATTTACTTCATTTGGCGATTATAAACTCTATATACACAAATTAAGTTTTATCAATAATAGACAAAGGAGAAGAGTAATATAAATGACACCTAATAGTTCACATTCGAAGGAAACAAAACTTCTTTTCGATTTTGTTTTTTTAAATTTTGCTTAGTTGATCTTACCGTGTGAATATTGCCTAATTATTGCTCTAACAAATTTATTCTTCACTCTTTTTTACGGAGTAATTAATTGAATAAACATTTCTTACTCTTAACTTTAACTTTGAAACTATTGAAGACAAATTAACTTAGGAAAAATATGAGTTAAGATGTGCCTAAATTAAATATTATGATACATTTAGATTTTTTATTTAATTCTTTAAAGAATAAAAGGATAATGGTGCTGCATAATCAGGTTGGCTATATTGATTGGGTTGGATCAAATTCGGGTTTACGGTCACCTTTCAAAGTTGGGACATTTTTTAAAATCAATGATATATTCTAGATCAAAGAAAGAACCCTCTACAAAAAATAAAAAAACAAAATAAAATTTTGATACAAGAAATACAATGATATTTCACATCATAAATATATATAGCTACAAGTAAAAGTGAAGTAGAAAAAGAAAAACACTCAACAATAAATATAAATGTGGTGCCCCCTATCACCACCTCGGGATCCGACGATCGAGCTCCACGCACCAGATGCCGAACTGCACTGATAGCTCGAGACGATTACCCGAGGACTTATGTTCAAAACCACTACCTTGCTGGCACTTGTGCCTGGCTCCAACCGTAGTTACAATAACGTCGGCTCTTCTCGATAGACTGCGGTAGATATCGTCAATCCGGTCCACGATCAGAACCGAGACTCCTTCGTCAGCCTGCACTAGAAGCACTGACGAATTCTTCAGAAACGGATTCTCCTCGTCGAGTTGGCCGGAACGAATTCCGGCAACTCCAGGCGGCGGCAGCGGCGGCGCTAGGCGGCGGCGGCGGCTTGTGAGAGGAGAGGGAGGGGCGGATATGCACTTAGGGTTAGGGTTAAGAGAGTGTTGTATTTAATCAAGTCTCTTAATTCTACATAAATAGATTAAGTGTTGGACTTGGACCGGACCAACGGGCCCGGGTCCAACGATGAACATTCAGTTCATCTCCACCACCGAGACTTCATCGTAACTCCGATCACCGATCAGATCGGACGGATCGACTCAGTTTCCAAAACTGAGTATTATGATCTAAAAAAACCGTTTTTCAGAACCCCAGTGCAAAATGACCGTTTTGCCCCTCAACAGCGGGAAACCCCGGTTTGACCTCTGTTGACTTTTAGGAAGTCGTACTTTCCGAAATCCTCTTCTCGTGCTCAACACATTGAGCTGAGTATCCGTGCAGGAATCTCGAATCTAGTACTTGTGTGACCCTCAATGGTTCAGGGATACAGCTAGCCGTGGGCCCACAACCATTGTGGCTCCGGAATCACAATTCCGGACTTGCCCAACGGATCATGGTAAAGCGTCTAGCAACATCGCCCCATGATCCCCTAGGTATCACTGATAGTGCCTACAAGAACCAGTTGGTCGTGGTTAGCGTACAGTACGGTCCTTTCAATCCATAT
>KV018105.1:46223-61471 GCA_001598015.1 Dorcoceras hygrometricum
TTAAAGCCGGAGACGATCAATCGAAAATTTCATAACGGTTATCGACATACGATACGGGGGTTCAAAACCACTACCTTGCTGGCACTTGTGCCTGGCTCCAACCGTAGTTACAATAACGTCGGCTCTTCACGGTAGATTGCGGTAGATATCGCCAATCCGGTCCACGACCAGAACCGAGACTCCTTCGTCAGCCTGCACTAGAAGCACTGACGAATTCTGCATGAACGGATTCTCCTCGTCGAGTTGGCCGGAAACAACTTTCCGGCGAGAGAAGCGGCGGCGGCGGCGGCGGCTTATGAGAGGAAGGGGGCGGCGGCCAACAAGCACTAGGGTTAGGGTTTTGAGTGAGTTAATGATCAAGTGTTTAAGT
The DNA here is from genome assembly GCA_001598015.1 of Dorcoceras hygrometricum. Lineage (NCBI taxonomy): Eukaryota > Viridiplantae > Streptophyta > Magnoliopsida > Lamiales > Gesneriaceae > Dorcoceras > Dorcoceras hygrometricum. The sequence continues at coordinate 46,594 of KV018105.1, forward strand.
CTAGTCTTAATTCCATATTAAATAGAATTAAGAGATGGACTTGGACCGGCCCAACGGGCCCGGGTCCAACGATGAACATTCAGTTCATCTCCACCACCGAGACTTCATCGTAACTCCGATCGCCGATCAGATCGGACGGATCGACTCAGTTTCCAAAACTGAGTATTATGATCTGAGAAAACCGTTTTTCAGAACCCCAGTGCAAAATGACCGTTTTGCCCCTCAACAGCGGGAAACCCCGGTTTGACCTCTGTTGACTTTTAGGAAGTCGCACTTCCCGAAATCCTCTTCTCGTGCTCAACACATTGAGCTGAGTATCCGTGTGGGAATCTCGAATCTAGTACTTGTGTGACCCTCAATGGTTCAGGGATACAGCTAGCCGTGGGCCCACAACCATTGTGGCTCCGAAATCACAATTCCGGACCTGTCCAACGGATCATGGTAAAGCGTCTAGCAACATCGCCCCATGATCGCCTAGGTATCACTGATAGTGCCTGCAAGAACCAGTTGGTCGTGGTTAGCGTACAGTACGGTCCTTTCAATCCATATATCCCGATCAGATCAACGACCATTGGTAAATCGAGAGTTGCTATAGATCCGATAGCTATGCATACATCTTGGAGATCGAATAGTGACATCGTGAGTGTAACTAGGTAAACACATTTACCTAAAACACTTCTAGTACTCTGGCCAGAGATTTATACACTATTATCCCCTCAGATAGCATAGGATATCCACGCATGTCTGCGAGCGGTGAATCCTCGACAACGATGCATCGAATCCTACATGCATCGGGGTCTCACCCAATCCTGACGCCTTATGACCCCAAGTGAGTCGGAAAACGAGTCAAAGTGAGACGCCTATCATGTAGAGTCTCAATGACGTTTCGAGTCGTGAGGACTAATCAGTACAACCAAGACCTCGGACTTATCCACTCGACAAATGGTAACCACTTGGAAAGTCCGAACGAGGGTAGTTCGATAGATCACCAGGTCACTATCTATCTGCATGCTCAGAACATCACAATGTTCCCTACCAATGAAACATGGTACTTCGCATCACAGATACTAGTCTCGAACTCGGGCGGCCTTAACCTCATTTTGACGGCCCAATCGACTAGGAACATGTTCAGAATACACAGCGACTATTGGATGTGTTTCATGATAGCCGTCATACCCACTATCACATCTAACATACGCTTTCACTTGGAAAGTCCGAACGAGGGTAGTTCGATAGATCACCAGGTCACTATCTATCTGCATGCTCAGAACATCACAATGTTCCCTACCAATGAAACATGGTACTTCGCATCACAGATACTAGTCTCGAACTCGGGCGGCCTTAACCTCATTTTGACGGCCCAATCGACTAGGAACATGTTCAGAATACACAGCGACTATTGGATGTGTTTCATGATAGCCGTCATACCCACTATCACATCTAACATACGCTTTAGTGTATTCTAGGTCTTTACTCAACGCAATTGTAAATCATTACACACATAATGAAAGTAAAGAACGCCATATAAATAAATGCGAATATCATATATAAAGACTGTTTGATACAAGAGTCTATAAACCCACACGCCACAAGTTGGCTAGTTGGGCATCTAATCTAACACACCTATTATGTGCGTTAGGGTTGAGCTGTTAGGCCCATGAGTCAGGGGAGGTGCGTGTCTAACTGCTGGTGCTGTCTCAATTCTCTTAGAGAGCAGTCTTATCCTTCCCCTACCGCCGGCCCTATCTCCAGCAGAGATAGTATTACCCGTTAAGATTTGGTATCACATTTTTACAGCCCACATGGCCAGCAGATCAAGCGGCTCAACGTCAGCAGCTTGATGTACGAGAACTTCCCAGGAGGTCACCCATCCCAGTACTGTTCTCACCCTTGCACGCTTAACTCAACATAATTAATAGATTGTAGCACTTGTATGTTCTTTACCGCCCAAAAAGAACAATAATAATAATTCTTGAACGCAAACACAATAGTCGAAAATGGGGAATACACCTTGAAAAAGGCAAAGAACCTACACCTAAACTGATGGCAAATAAATCCGAGGACATCTCAAGAACAAAGAAGAGGACAGGCACTAAGCAACATAATACTAAAACCAAACTCTGAACTTTGTTTGTAACTTGCAACAGAAAAGACTCTCATAACAGTCAACATAAGCTTAATCAAACAGGCTAAAACCCATATCGTCATCAGACTCCTCAGCAGGTTCTTCTTTTGTCTCCTCTTCTTTGGTTGCTGCAGCTGGAGCAACACCGCCATCCGAAGAAGCCACTGGAGCAGCTGCTATGGAAAACTTGATTGGATCCTGCATAGTTTACACATTGGATTGAGTAATCAGGCAAAGGGAACACCATAAAATAAAAACATCAACTAGACTACATACCGCAAGATACTCCCAGACTTCATCTGCTTGTGGGAAGGAGTAATGAGTTTCAACCGCAATATCCAAAATATTCTTGTAGGCATTAATGAACATGTGGGGTGCAGCAGCAAGGGTTGGATATGATATGGAAGAGACAAGGAAGTGACCATCGAAACACCCAAGGCAAACTTCTTAATGAGATCATCTTCTGTCAAATCAAGCACCTCAGGACTGAAGACTGATCCATTGCTTAAGTCGTAAGCTATTTTCCATAAGCTGAAGTGGGCACCTTAAGCTGAAGTGGACATCGTAAGCTGAAGTGGGCATCATAAGCTATTGTGGACACCGTAAGCTGAAGTGGACATCGTAAGATGAAGTGTGCACCTTAAGCTGAAGTGGGCATCGTAAGCTGAAATGACCATTGTAAGCTGAAGTGGGCACCGTGAGATAAAGGTGACAACCGTAAGATGAGATGGACATTGTAAGCTGAGCTGACCACCGTAAGCTGAGTTGATCACGTAAGCTGAGTTGACCACGATAAGCTGAGTTGACCACCATAAGCTGAGTTGACATCGTAAGCTGAGTGGAGCATCCTAAGCTGAGAGGAGGGTTGTGATCTGATCTGCTTACTCTAAATCAATTCGAGTGCACTGTGCCGTTTTAGTGCATGATCTGGTCCGAAAGTGTTGATCTGCATACTCTAAAGAGAAACGAGTACCCTGTGCTGTTTTAGTGCACGATCTGGTCCGAAGCCCAAGTTGATCTGGGTATACGTGCTGACCTGAGTACTGCGAGCTGAGAGGAGTGTGCGTGATCTGAGCCCATAATCTGAGCTTTTTAGGTGTGAGCTGTAATGGTAGCACGTGTTGTTCTGGTCGTTGCAAGCTAGCTATGCGTGGTTTGAGTTCTAGGGGCATCCCACTGTCATGAAAATTTTAAAGTGATGATTTTGAGTCTACCTGAAGAAGCCTGCAATGGCCAACATCCGGCCAAAGCACCCCCAAGGGCAAACGAGGCCAAACCTCAGTACGAAGAGCAATAATCATACAGCTATCAAATAAATCATGAAACATGTGTCGTACAATGCATGATGGGTATATCGAAGACTCATCAGCTGTCAAATAGTTCACAATAGACTCAGTTATGATTCATCAAATCAGAAAATCAGTGGCCACATTGCAGGTGAGAGTATGGGAGCTACCCAGTCGTCCCACATGCAGTACCAACAGCACAAAGTCTCAAAGCTCAACCCAACTGGTGCCATTCAGCTTACTGAGGTGTGGGAGCTACCCACTAGACCTTAGGGCAGACACAATCTCCAGCAGGGAGTCGAGGGTAAGGGAGCCAGCCGACACCCCTAATTTTATTTTGAAATTTAGCATGCTGGCACTATCCATCATCGGATACAAATCAGGTATCAAAAGGAATCGGCTCAAAATTTATGCATGTATGCAAGACAATATCAGCTTACAATCAACACGTAATAATCATACATAACAGATCACAAAATCATCACATAATACACGGGTAAGCAAACTTAGCTCACAACCAGCACATAATACATAGCACGGAAATCAGCACATACAACAGTTCAGCTCACACTGGAAATATTCTCATGCAACAACATACAATAAGGAACATGCAATTCAGCACGGCAATAAACAACTGAACAGCATAAGCAAACAACTGCAGAATTTCACAAGCAGATATAAAACAGCACATCTCAGGCTCTACCATGTGATATCAGGCTGAGCAACGCAGCTCACAGCCACAAGCACAACAGCATTCTCAAAACAGACAGCATGGAAACACAACCCATGCCTAAAAGCTACAGCAGATTGGCACATAAACATCACAGACACAACATGCATAACACAGAAAAACCATCTCGGCGACTCAGCACAAGCCTAACAGGTTACATCATTCACCATACACACGACAAGGCTACGACCACTCAGCCTACTGCCACTATGCTCACATGCTTATCCCAAGCTGTAAATACAAGATCAATTCGTACTTTGTGCAGATCTTACCAAAACCTCAACTCAAGGCTTATGGCTGACAGCAGAAAGCACTCTATGGCACTTAGGTCTCGGCCAACAACTTAGGGCCAACATCTCACAACAAAGCCACACGGGGTTACTAATCTTCACAACTTCTAAGAAATCAGCTCAAATCAAGCTCAAAAGCTCACGGTCAAAGCTTCAACAATCGACCATCCTGTAATCAACCTCATAGTTCAACCTATCTCAAGGTAAGAAAAACTAAAGCTTGAAAACAACTCTAACAGCCTCGGTTACATGAAACTAAGCTCAACTCAGCCGGAAATCGTGACACATTCTCAAGCAGCTCCTCAGCGATTTCCTCATTCCGGTCTCCTCTCGTCTCCAAACTGGTACTGAAATGTCACCTCTGAAGAGTGGTTTCCAATCGAGGTACTCTCTGTCAAAATTGACCAGCCAAACACCGGCGATCTAGAAATATAGGTTCAGATGAACAGTACCCACGAGGGTTTGGAAATATCTGTCGGGAACTCTCTGGAGAGGATAAAGGGAAGTGTGGTCTAAAATGACTAAGTGTTGGTCAACGAGTGGGTATATATACTCACGTTCGACAGATCACGGCTACAGTGTTAACAGATCAGCTCAGACCTCAACACTGCATTCAGCCCAGCAGACAGTTCAGCACGCATATACCCACCAGCTCTCACGCCCAACAACTCAGCTCTCATCTGTTCAGCTCTCGTACGCGGTTCAGCTCTCGTGTACATCCAGCTCATGAAACACACTCAGCTCTCGCGCATCACATCAGATCGCGCTCACTGACACAAATCAGCTCTCGTGCGCTAACATCTCTCACTTACTACTCCAGCTCAGGAGGAATACGAATAGATCTCACCCAAAACTCTCTGCACAAACAGTCTGTGCCATGCATAGAAATGCAGAACACAACAGCAGATCAGATCACGCTCTCTACAGCTAATATGATTGTTCTAACTTCTCTCGACTGACTCGAAAGCTACAACAGCCTTCTCCAAATCTATTCTACCAAAAAAGCTCACGCCCAGACTGTCTTTACCAAACAGCCCGAACCTCTAGAGATTTGTCCACTCAGCACAGGACACCAGTCACGTCCAAACTGAATCCAGGTTACATCTCGTTGCTCAACCACCAACAGCTCAGAGTTGCTACACTGCCCGCTTTCTAAAAGAAAGATCAGGTCGAAATGGGTCACAACTCAAATGCACAGTACCAATACTAGTCAGATCGCACTCAAGAAACTAGCTCAGGATGCTCTATTCAGCTTGAGATAACCAAAAATGCCCGCAATGCTCTCAGCTCGCAGCACCTAAGCTCGGGACAGCTCACAACATGCCCACCAGCACAGCTCACAGCTACAGACCAGATCACACACTGACCATCTTACACATAAAGAACCGTCCTCGCCAAAGCTGAAATCACCAAAAACATTCGGAACAGCACTTTCGATCTGAACTGTCAGCTCAGGGAACCCAGAACCTCCCTAAGCTAAACCCAGCTTACGTTCACACAGTGAAACTCTCAAGCTGCCCTACACTGTTATCTCCAAAGCAGCTCGTGGCAGAAGACTCCTTCAAGCCAACGAAGCAGTTCAGATCAGAACTGTTTCACCAGACCAGCAAACTACCTGTTAGAGTAGATTCCCAACTAGCCAACTTGTGGCGTGTGGGTTCATAGACTCTTGTATGAAACGATCTTTATATATGATATTCGTATTTTATTTATGGCATTCTTTACTTTCATTGTGTTGTATGATGATTAACAATTGCGTTGAGTAAAGACCTAGAATGCACTGTAGTGTATGTTAGATGTGATAGTGGGTATGACGGCTATCATGAAACACATCTAATAGTCACTGTGTATTCTGAACATGTTCCTAGTCGATTGGGCCGTCAAAATGAAGATAAAACCGCCCGAGCTCGAGACTAGTATCTGCGATGCGAAGTACCATGTTTCATTGGTAGGGAACATTGTGATGTTCTGAGCATGCTGATAGATAGTGACCTGGTGATCTATCGAACTACCCTCGTTCGGACTTTCCAAGTGGTTACCATTTGTCGAGTGGAAAAGTCCGAGGTCTTGGTTGTACTGATTAGTCATCACGACTCGAAACGTCATTGAGACTCTACATGATAGGAGTCTCACTTTGACCCATTTTCCGACTCACTTGGGGTCATTAGGCGGCGGGATTGGGTGAGATCCCGATGCATGTAGGAGTCGATGTATCGTTGTCGAGGATTCACCGCTCGCAGACATGCGTGGATATACTATGCTATCTGAGGGGATAATAGTGTATAAATCTCTGGCCAGAGTACTAGAAGTGTTTTAGGTAAATGGTTTACCTAGTTACACTCGCGATGTCACTATTCGATCTCCAAGATGTATGCATAGCTATCGGATCTATAACGACTCTCGATTTACCAATGGTCGTTGATCTAATCGGGATATATGGATTGAAAGGACCGTATTGTACGCTAACCACGACCAACGGGTTCTTACAGGCACTATCAGTGATACCTAGGGGATCATGGGGCGATGTTGCTAGACGCTCTTACCATGATCCGATGGGCAAGTCCGGAATTGTGATTCCGGAGCCACAATGGTTGTGGGCCCACGGCTAGCTGTATCCCTGAACCATTGAGGGTCAAACAAGTACTGGATTCGAGATTCCCGCATGGATACTGAGCTCAATGTGTTGAGCATGGGAAGAGGATTTTGGGGAGTGCGACTTCCTAAAAGTCAACAGGGGTCAAATCGTGATTTCCCGCTGTTGAGGGGAAAAACGGTCATTTTGCACCAATCTACTTAAGGTAGACTAGGGCTTCATAACTTATAACTTAACACTTGATTACACAACCCTAACCCTAGAGCTCATAAAAGCCGCCGCCCCTCCTCTCTAATATAGCCGCCGCCGCCGCGTCGCCGCCCCTCTCGCCGGAATTTGTTCCGGCCAACTTTTCAAGGAGAATCCGTTGGTGATAAAATCCATCAGTCTTCTAGTGCAGGCTGATCGGAGGGAGATCTTTTCCGATCGTGGACCTGATTGACGAATCTACCGCCGCCTACCGTGAAGAGCCGGGGTTCTTGTAATTCCGGTTGGAGCCAGGCACGAGTTGCCAGCAAGGTAATCAACGAAAACACCCTATGAATGGTTCGTATTGTGTTTGAATTTTATTTTATTGATCGTCTCTCGGGCAATTTTGTTTTCCGCTGTGCCCCGGGAGGCGGGATCCGGATCCTACACCGTTGTTCCCCAACACTACCCATAGAGCAACTCAGCTCAGGTCACATACCTGCTTCTCATCCAGCAGTACGCACATAGGCTTAGAGAACTCCGCTCAGCTTACGACCTCCAAAACTGTAAGCGCATCCAAACTCCCAGCTTACATGCTCAGCTTATGTCGACCAGCTCAGGTCGCGTACTCTCTTCTCCGCTAGCCGTACTTACACCAGCTTAGAGTACTTAACTTAGCACGCATTAATCAGGTCAGCTTGTGATGTTCTAATCAGCCTTTGCTGTCCCAATCGGACCACAAAGCTTTCAGATCAACTTACGCACCCAGGTCTCAAGGTACGTACTTAAATCAGCTCGCAATGGTCAACCCAGCTCTCCAGGGTCAACACAGCTCGCGACATAGCTTCAGGCCCAAAGCTGCATCCAGCTTATGCCTACATCCTAAACTGCTATAAGCCCATACCGCGCCACTGGACTGGTTTGTGCTACAGCCGCATCAGCTTGAAAACTCAGCACGGCTCAACACAAAACAGTGTTAATCTGTCAGCTTGCACCCGATCTCGCAACTAATCAGCTAGCTTCCAAGTTGAATTCTACAAAATATACATCCAGCTCCCTCCGAGATGCAACAAAAATCCAGCAACTCTAAACAGCTTGCTTTCCTACAATCAGCACAGGCCACTGAACCAGCTTGCACCCGTGCTATCTAAACTTAAATCCAAAGCAGCTTCCTGCATCACCAGCTTAGCACGAACTGCAGGATCAGCTTGTATCCGAGCTAATCCACCTCACCCCAAGCTGGAAGAATCACGATTATTTGGCTACTAATCTGGACTGATTAAGCCATTAATGACCTTGGCTAATTACAGTCCTCACAAGATCAAACAAGATCCACGAGCTGAAGATGTAAACTATAGCAGATCAGATCATACAAGAAGTGCGAGATGAAGGCGTAAGCTGTAGGAGATCAAATCAGACAAGAGCTGCAAGCTGAAGACGTAAGCTATAGCAGATCATATCAGGCAAGAGCTACGAGCTGAAGATGGAAGCTGTAGCAGATCATATCAGACAAGATCTGCGAGCTGAATAAGTGCGCTGTATAAACAAAGAGCGCAATTTAGCAAAGAATAAAATCAGCTTAGAAGCATGAATCAGCTTAAAGTAGTTCAACTAAAGAAGAGAGGACTGAAGTATCGATCAGATTAGCTTAGAGGACTAAGTTGAAACAGCAGAGCTAGTCCAAGCTGGAGCAGCACAGACAAAATCAAAACAGTGTCGAAGTAGCTCAGAGCTGAACGAACTGGAACAACATAGAACAGACCATGACGAAATAGCTCAGAGCTGTATAGAGCAGAACGAAGCACTCAGAGCTGTAAAAAGTAGGACGAAGTATATTAGAGTATACCAAAGCTGTACAAAGCAGATTAGAGCAGATGAGAACAATAAAAACTTAGAAGTAGCTTCGTAGAGGATCAGCTCATGGACCAGCTCAGAGGAGCAACGTAGAAGATCAGGCCAGAGATGGTCAAGCGACGCAAAGAAAACTGTACGAGCAATGAACAGAACAAGCTAGGAAAAAGCTGTATTTTGTCCGAGCTTAAAGAGCCTTTGAACTTTGCCCAAGCTGATAGCGCCGTTGAAATCAAAAATAGGAAAGGGCCTTATGCACGGCTGAAGATCAGATCGACAGGCACAATTTATGTGATTTCTCCAACGATAACAATTCATCAAAGGCTACTATACTGAATATTCAAGAAATATCAACAGAGAGAAGCGTGCATACAATGACACATATGCACGAGAGATGCAAAAATAAAGATACAAGGATGAGGAAAAGAAGAGAGAGAATAACAATATTTCAGAGAGAGAGCTTAAACAAAAGTGTTTGAATCCTTACAGTCTTGGTGAAGAAGACGACATCTTAGAGAGAACTTTCCCCAGTGTGTGAGATTCAATACTAGAGAGAATGAGCTTACATTGTAATCTTACACACACACTCACTCATAGTTACGAGAGTTGAGCAAAACAGATTAGCTGAGTGAGTTCTTGCACAAGACATAAAACTAGTGTATGCAGTTGGAACAGAGACGTTAAACATGTTCTTAGTGATGTAGTTCACACAGATTGCGGGCTGGTGTGTAGCGTGGAGTGCTAGGAGTTCTCACAGCTTGCAAGCTGTTGGGATCTGGTTATTGCAGGAGTAATATTCAAAGTCTTCTAGTGGAAATCCTTCCTGAACAAGGAATAAAGTGAGACGTAGGAGTTTAAAATCCGAACTTTCACAAACAAACTCTTGTCCCTTTAATTTTACTGCATTCAGTTTTTAATTTGCATTCATTTCTTAAATCTGTTCACTGTTCAATCGAGTTCATTCCGCACATATATTTGTTACTCGAGAGAACAGATCACGCTGAGATTTTATGAGCTGGTAACTCAACTCAGAGTTAAGCCGAAGGATTGTAAAACTATTTTAAAAGGATTTTAGTAAAAATTATAAAGTAGTTCATTCACCCCCCCACTAAACTCCCGAGCCATTATTTCAAATCTATGTTTGAACAATATTTTTTTAGAGACGCACCAGTTAAAGGAGCTACTCGCCAAATTTCAGCTCTGAAAACTCAAAGCTGTTTAAGGAAGAGATGTTTGGGATATTTGGCTAGTATATCATCCATTGTTTGGGAAGCCTAAGCTGTCAGATGTTGAATCATTGAGATTCCCTGAAGATTTTTCCTAGATGACATCTCAGGTCTACCTTCAGTAGGGAACTTGAGGTTTTGATCGACTTAGTTCCAGGTGCAACTACTGTTTCCAAACCACCATATAGACTCACACCATCAGAAATGAAAAAAATCAAATCCAAGATCTTTTGGAAAAAGGTTTTATTCATGTAAGTACTTCACCGTGGAGAGCACCCATGCTATTTGTGAAGAAGAAAGATGGAAGCATGAGACCCTGTATAGATTATAGAGAGATGAATAAGTTAACCATTAAGAATAAGTATCCACTCCCTAGAATTGATAATTTATTCGATCAATTGCAATGAGCAGCAATATTTTTGAAGATTGACCTCCGATATGGTTGCCACCAGCTGAAGATAAAAGAAGCATATGTGTACAAGATGGCGTTTAGAACGCGATATGATTGTTACGTATTTCTAGTGATGCCTTTTGGATTGACTAATGCACCTTCAGTTTTCATGGATTTAATGAATAGAGTGTTCCAATATTTTCTAGACCAATTCGTAATAGTTTCATAGACGACATTTTCATCTACTCAAAGAGCAGAGAAGAGCACAAATATCAGCTTAGAGTGGTGTTGCAAATTTTGAGGAATAAACAACTTTTGCTAAGTTTATTAAATGTGATTTTTGGCTTGAGAAAGTTTCTTTTATAGGTTATGTAATCTCTAGAGAGGGAATAGAAGTTGACCCAACTAAGATCGAAGCAGTTCGGGACTGGCCTGTTCCTAAGAGTGTTACCGAGATTAGAAGTTTTCTAGACTTAACCGGTTATTACCGACGTTTTATCGAAGGTTTTTCAAAGATAGCTGTCCCACTAACCTCTTTAACTAAGAATAATGTTAAGTATGCGTGGGCTCCTGAGTGTCAAACGAGTTTTGAGAGGTTAAAGCAAGCATTAGTAGAAGCCCCTGTGCTGACTATGCCAAAGGGACATGGAGGCTATGTTCTTTACACTGATGCGTCTAAGTTGGTTATGGGCACAGTACTGATGCAGGATCGTAGTGATTGCGTACACTTCTAGACAGCTGAAATTCATGGGAAGAATTACCTGACACACAATCTAGAGTTGGCAGCTGCAGTATTTGTACTTAAGATATGGAGACATTATCTTTATGGAGATAAAGGCGAAAGCTTCACTGATCATACGAGTTTTAAGTATTTATTTACCCAAAAAGAATTGAACATGCAACAATGGAGATGGTCAGTACTGGTAAAAGATTACGATTTTACCATCAACCATCATCCTAGTAAAGCTAATTTAGCAGCAGATACTTTGAGTAGGAGATCAGAGATTAGTTCAACTATCAGTTCAAAGATCATGAGCCATAGAGATAGAAAGATTTGAGCTTGAAGTGGTGAGCCAGAAGTGTGCCGCTAAATTAACTATGCTTACTATTCAATCTACATTGAGAGATCGGATTAGAGAAGGGCAGTCGAGAGGTGAAAAGCTGATTAAGTGTAAACGAAAAGACGAAGAAAGAGGTGGAAATCTCTATACCAATGTGGAAGGAATCATGAGATATCAAGGAAGATTTTGGGTGCCACAAGTAGATGACTTGAGAACTAAGATCATGAAGAAGCTCATACCGCACCTTACTCAGTTCACCCAGGAGGTACGAAGATGTATAAGGATTTTGCAAAAGTTATATTGATGGCCAGGAATGAAGCGCGCTATCTCCAGATTCGTTTCAAAATGTTTAACATGCTAACAAGTTAAAGAAGAACACCAAAGACCAGCAGGAATGTTAAAGCCTCTTCCCATACCAGAATGGAAATGGGAGAACATTGCTATGGACTTCATAGTAGGTCTACCAATAACATTATATGGTTCAATTCCATTTCGGTTATAGTGGATAGGTTAACCAAGTCAGCTCATTTCTTGCCCGTTAAGAAGACCTACGATCTGAACAAGTACGTCGAGCTGTATATCAAGGAAATAGTGAGATTTCATGGTATTCCAGTATCAATCGTATCGGATAGAGATCCAAGAGTCATATCTATGTTCTGGAAAAGTTTACATCGAGATTTGGAAACCAAATAATGTTTAGTACAACTTTCCATCCCTGAAGGGATTATAGTTCATCAATCATAATCTTGGTCCATTCCAATGTGAAGGGGCACACTGGTTTTTCAGTCAGCGTCCTCACCCTTCCTCTGCTGACCGTCTGTTATTGTTGACATAAAGTAATTTAAACTTAGAAATTTTAATTCCTTTAAAATTTTAGTAAAACTTGTTTTCTCTGCTTTTCTTGATCTGTAAAAGAGCTTTCAAATACGGTTTGCTGTTTTAAAACTCTTTTGATGTCAAAAGATATTTTGAGTTCATCAGAGTTCAATTGAAGAAGAAAACTGGAACCAGCTCGGGCTATTGAAACGAATAAAGCCGATGAACTATCTCTTGAAATGGGTATAATTGTGAACATATTGGAGTTATACTTCGATCAAAGCTAAAAAAATGAAGAATTAAACTTGAAGTCACTGTATCGGTCCAGAGTGGACCTAAGCTGGATCAAATTAGAGTAAAGCAGCAAGCGAGCATACTGGTTCAGAATAGAAAATCGGCTCTGGTTGTTTGGTCAAATAAAGTCAACTCATATTGGACAATCAGTCGGGAGCAGACTGAACAATGAAATCAAATCGCAAACGGACTGGAAAATGAAATAAGATTGCAAGCGGGCTTGACAATGAAATCAGATCGCAAGCGGACTGGACAATCAGATCGATCGTGACTTAAAAATCAGCTCGAGAAAAATAAGTAGATCGTGAACTTAGCTCAATAATAACTAAGATCTTGGAAGATTTACTTAGTCTGAAGTAATCGAAAATATCTAAGGAAAATTCCAGAAACAAGGACATGTAAGCTACTTGTAAGCTGCTTGCTGAACATCCTAGATTTTCAAAAAGTAAGATGAAACTTCCTCAATCATCGTAAACCATTTTCTAATAACGTTTTTGATCAAAACTTCAGCAAACCAATAATTCCTCAAGAAAACAACATAAACTCAACTGAGTTTGAAAAACTTCAAGAAAACGTTTCTGAAACCTTTAAAACTCATACAAACATGCAAGCAGAAACACTATATGCTTTCTAAAGTGCAGCAAGAAATAGATTTACTTGCCTTAACAACACGGTGATTAACAAAGATTTATCAGGCTCGAACAACACACAAACACGATCGGTCCCTTTGAAAAGTTAAAACATTGGTCGGTTTCTTGTTTACAGAGAGCACCGCTTTAAAAGTTTTCCTTTTTGTGAAGTTTTTGTGAATGAGGATGCATGATGCATTTGAAAATATTTATACGAAAATGCCAAAGCAACACTGAGTGAAAACACGATTCTATTAAAGTGCATTCTTAAAAATTTGCTACTCTGTTTTAAAACAAATAAAATGTAGACCAAACCGATTTGGTTAAAAATGAGATGAACCGGGCTTTTCTTGTTCGACCGGACAACTCTTGCAACCGCGCACCTAATCTATAATAGAATCAGCACAGATGAAAGCTGATTGACAATAGCATTACAAATAGATCCCTCAAAACTTTAAACTTTGTATTTGTGGATTTATGAATTTCAGGCGTTACAAGTAAGGTCTTCCCCAGCTTATTTTATCTTGGTATTTTGGGCAGATTGTGGTAGTTGTTTTGAGTTTTAGGAAGTTCTCAGGTCTATTGATAGGCTTCCTGATCTGCTGGTAATTCTTGTGGTATGTAGTGATTACTCCACCTTGTTCGTAGGCACTGGAGTATTAGCTCGCGTGATCTGTTGAGAAGTGTGGGTAACATGTTCTGCCAGTTGCTTGTTAGAGTAGATGCCCAACTAGCCAACTTGTGGCGTGTGGGTTTTATTGACTCTTTTGTATAACGATCTTTATTTATAAAATTCGTATTATTTTATGGCATTCTTTATTTTCATTATGTTATAATGTTAACAATTGTGTTGGATAAAGACCTAGAATGCACCATAGTGTATGTTAGATGTGATAGTGGATATGATGGCTATCATGAAACACATCTAATAGTCACTGTGTATTCTGAACTCGTTCCTAGTCGATTGGGCCGTCAAAATGAGGATAAGGCCGCCCGAGCTTGAGACTAGCGTCTGCGATGCAAAGTACCACGTTTCATTGGTAGGGAACATTGTGATGTTCTGAGCATGCAGATGGATAGTGACCTGGTGATCTATCGAACTACCCTCGTTCGGACTTTCCAAGTGGTTACCATTTGTCGAGTGGATAAGTCCGAGGTCTTGGTTGTACTGATTAGTCCTCACTACTCGAAACATCATTGAGACTCTACATGATAGGTGCCTCACTTTGACCCGTTTACCGACTCAATTGGGGTCATTAGGTGGCGGGATTGGGTGAGGTCCCGATGCATGTAGGAGTCGATGCTTCGTTGTCGAGGATTCACCGCTCACTTTTATGCGTGGATATCCTATGCTACCTGAGGAGATAATAGTGTGATAAATCTCTGGCCAGAGTACT
>KV018105.1:64127-94012 GCA_001598015.1 Dorcoceras hygrometricum
AACGTTGGCTCATATTATTGGGGACGTTAAGGGGACCGTCCATCACGACTCAACATTGATGGGTCATCTTGACACGTGATAGTAATCGGCGTCATATTATTGGGCCCTTACTGGACGTGAGGTAAATACATGGAGGTTGCACCTGTTGCAATTGGACTCTACCTTTTGAGGGTCATGGTTTGCTGATATTATTCGGGACCATGATTTCTTGATTTGACTTTGTGTACCCACTAAGGAAACTTGCTTTCTCGATTTCATTAGAGGGTGGTGAAATCGTTAAAATAGTGGTAGGGTAATTCATAAAACTAAATGATATTGTTTTATGTCTTAGCGTTTTTCATAAATAGTCTGTAATGCATGTCTGTCTTTCTTTTCAGTAAACTGCTATTACAATGTCTTCAATCAAAAATCCACTTACTGCTATACTGGATAGCAACAAGTTCACTGGTTTGAACTACCAAGATTGGCTTCGAAACCTCAAAATTTTTTTGGCTTCGGAGAAACTTCTCTACACGCTAGAGAAGACACCTCCGAAGGAAGCCCCTGCCGATGCCAGTCCTAAGGAGCTGGCAAAGCTGGACAAATGGTGGGACGATGAGCTTAAGGCACGGTGCTATGTGATAGCATCGATGTCAAACAAATGCAGCGGCGTTTTGAGAAGACGGTGTATGCTGTTGACATACACCTTCATCTTAAGGAGATGTATGGGGAGAACTCTCGGACTGAGAGGTTCACTACTGTCAAGGAGCTCATGACGAGCCGCATGCGCGATGGGACTTCGGTCCGCGAGCATGGGGTTCGTGTGATTGGGCTCATTGAAAAGCTAGTGGGCCTTGATATCACACTTCCACATGAGCTGTCTGTGGATCTACTTCTCCTCTCACTCCCTGCTGCATTCGACCCCTTTGTGTTCAACTTTAACATGAACAAGCTGGAAGCCACCCTTGAAAAGGTGGTGAACATGCTTGTAGTGTTTGAGGGGACCATAAAGAAGGACAAGCCCGTCCTCCTTATGGGTCTTCTTCCTTTGCGAAGAAGGGGCCCAAACGCAAGGGTAAGAAGCGTTCTGCCCCTGCAAAGGAGGAAAAGCTCGCCAAGAAGCCCAAGGCAAAGGCTTCCAAGCCAAACAAATCTGAGGATGTTTGCCACCACTGCCACAAGCCTGGGCACTGGAGGAGGAACTGCAAGGAGTACCTCGAGCAGTTGCGAACTGCAAAAGGTATGTTCTACATTGAAATAAATATGTCTCTTAATTCGACTTCTTGGATACTTGATACCGGATGTGGATCTCATATCTGCAATGATTTGCAGGTAATGACAAGAAGCCGACGTCTTAGAGAGGGTGAGACCCACTTGAGGCTTGGAAACGGAGCAAGGGTTGCTGCAGTAGCTATAGGAGATGTTTATTTATTTCTGTCTTTGAATTTTAAGTTGTTATTGAGAAACGTTTTGAATGTTCCCGAGTTAATAAAGAACATTATTTCTGTTTCTATGCTTGATAGTGATGGATATTCTTGTCATTTTGCTAATTTGATTTGCAATATATACAAGAATGAATGTTTGATTGGAATTGGGGAACGCGAAAACGATCTATACACCTTAAAATTAAAATAAGTTCCAACTCGCGATGTGCAAACACATACAACAACTATTAAAAGGAAAAACGATAGCTTGAACCCGGCACAACTTTGGCACGCTAGGTTAGGTCATATTTCCTTAAGTAGGATGAACAAGTTGGTTGGGAGTGACATGTTTGATATGTCAGATATTAATTCCTACCGACTTGTGAGTCTTGTCTCAAAGGAAAAATGACTAAACAACCCTTCACAGGCAAGCCTGAACGTGCTCAAGGCCTGTTGGATTTGATCCACACTGATGTGTGTGGACTGCTTAGCATTGGTACTAAGTACGATCACACATACTTCATCACATTTACCGATGATCACTCTAGGTATGGGTTCTTGTACTTAATGAAGCACAAGACTGAATCCTTTGAAAAGTTCAAAGAATTCAAGGCTGAAGTACAAAATCAGTTAGGGAAAAGTATTAAAGCACTTCGATCCGATCGAGGTGGAGAATACTTGAGTGCTGAATTTCAAGACTATCTTAAAGAGAATGGGATTCTCTCACAGTGGACCCCTCCGACCACACCACAACTCAATGGTGTAGCGGAGCGTCGTAATCGAACCTTGATGGACATGGTTCGATCCATGATGATTTTCACTGAGCTTCCTACGTTGTTTTGGGGCTATGCGCTCGAAACGGCGGTAATGTTGTTGAACAATGTCCACACCAAGGCGGTGGATAAGACTCCATATGAGATATGGATGGGTAAGCCGCCCAAATACTCATACTTGAGGATTTGGGGATGTCCTGCTTACGTGAAGCAGACAGTGGGAGATAAGCTGGATAATAGATCCATCTTATATTACTTCATTGGGTATCCAAAGAATTCCATTGGATACTACTTCTACTATCCCAATGAAACAAAAGTGTTTGTTTCTAGAAATGCCACCTTTGTGGAAAGGGAGTTTCTACTTAATAGAAAAGGCAATATTGTAGAACTCGAAGAAGTTCGAGAACCATCTGAAGTACCAAGTGAATCTCTCGCACCTCAAGAGCCAATACCAGAAATGGTCGCACCTAGAAGATCTGAAAGGATTCCTAGGGCTCCTGATAGATATGGTTTCCTCCTTAAAGATTATCAAAGTGATCAAGTTATTGGATGTGATCCAAGAACATTCAAGGAGGCAATTTCCGATGTTGATTCTAATTTGTGGATTGAAGCAATGCAGTCTGAGATTCACTCAATGCATTCAAACCAAGTTTGGACTCTTGTTAATCCTCCCAAAGGAATAGTTCCTATTGGGTGTAAATGGATATACAAGAGAAAACTTGGTCCTGATGGTAAGGTACTGACCTATAAGATACAACTGGTCGCGAAAGGTTACACTCAAAGGCAAGGTGTTGACTATGATGAAACCTTTTCACCAGTCGCAATGTTCAAGTCAATTAGAATCCTACTAGCCATAGCCGCATGGTACGACTATGAGATATGGCAAATGGATGTGAAAACTGCGTTCCTTAATGGAAACATTAAGGAAGATATCTATATGACGCAGCCTGAGGGTTTCACATCTGTAGGAAGTGAGCATAAAGTATCAAGCTTTAGAGATCGATCTACGGTCTCAAACAAGCATCGAGAAGTTGGAACCTGATATTCGATGAAACAATTAAGGAATTTGGTTTCATCAAGAATCACGAGGAGCCATGTGTGTACAAGAAGGTATTTAAGAATGCTGTGACATTCCTCGTACTTTATGTTGATGACATTCTACTCATTGGGAATGATGTAGGAATGTTGCAGTCAACTAAAGTGTGGTTGGCTGTGACATTCCTCGTACTTTATGTTGATGACATTCTACTCATTGGGAATGATGTAGGAATGTTGCAGTCAACTAAAGTGTGGTTGTCTAGTAGATTCTCGATGAAGGACATGGGTGAAGTATCCTATATTCTTGGAATACAGATCTATCGAGATAGATCGAAAAGGATGCTCGGACTCACCCAAGCTACCTACATCGATACCATACTTAAGCGGTTCTTTATGGAAGAGTCCAAGATAGGACACCTACCTATGTGCCACGGGGTCACTCTATCTAAGTCTATGTGTCCAAAGACTGATGAGGAGATAGAGAATATGACACATGTGCCATATGCCTCGGCAATAGGTAGTATTATGTATGGCATGATCTCAACTAGATCGGATGTCGCATATGCTCTGAGTGTCACGAGCCGCTACCAAGCCAACCCCGGCCAAATGCATTGGAAGGCCGTGAAAGATATTCTTAAGTACTTACGAAGGACTAAGAATATGTTCATGGTCTATGGGGGTGGTGAACTGAAATTGGAAGGCTACACTGATTCTAGTTTCCAATGTGACGTGGATGATTCGAAGTCAACCTCTGGATTTTTATTCATGCTCAATGGTTGTGCTGTCTCTTGGAAGAGTTCCAAGCAATACAGCATCGCGGATTCAACCACTGAGACTGAGTACATCGCAACATCAGCTGCTGCTAAAGAGGCGGTTTGGAGAAGGAATTTCGTCCAAGAGTTGGGCATAATCCCGGAAGGAGTTGGTCAGTCCCGGTGTACTGCGACAAGACGGGTGCCGTTGCGCAAGCAAATGAGCCTAGGTCTCACCAAAGATCCAAACATATACTGAGGAAATACCACATAATCCGGGATATTGTGGCTAGAGGTGACATAGCAGTCGAGAGAGTCGCCTCTGCGGACAACATTGTTGATCCACTTACGAAGCCCTTGCCAGGACCGTTGTTTGAAAAACATCGCGAAGCAAAGGGACTGCATCTGATGAGTAGTGGCTCTAGGGCAAGTGAGAGATTGTTAGAGTAGATGCCCAACTAGCCAACTTGTGGCGTGTGGGTTTTATTGACTCTTTTGTATAACGATCTTTATTTATAAAATTCGTATTCTTTTATGGCATTCTTTATTTTCATTATGTTATAATGTTAAAAATTGTGTTGGATAAAGACCTAGAATGCACCATAGTGTATGTTAGATGTGATAGTGGATATGATGGCTATCATGAAACACATCTAATAGTAACTGTGTATTCTGAACTCGTTCCTAGTCGATTGGGCCGTCAAAATGAGGATAAGGCCGCCCGAGCTTGAGACTAGCGTCTGCGATGCGAAGTACCACGTTTCATTGGTAGGGAACATTGTGATGTTCTGAGCATGCAGATGGATAGTGACCTGGTGATCTATCGAACTACCCTCGTTCGGACTTTCCAAGTGGTTACCATTTGTCGAGTGGATAAGTCCGAGGTCTTGGTTGTACTGATTAGTCCTCACTACTCAAAACGTCATTGAAACTCTATATGATAGGTGCCTCACTTTGACCCGTTTACCGACTCAGTTGGGGTCATTAGGTGGCGGGATTGGGTGAGGTCCCGATGCATGTAGAAGTCGATGCTTCGTTGTCGAGGATTCACCGCTCGCCTTTGTGCGTGGATATACTATGCTATCTGAGGAGATAATAGTGTGATAAATCTCTGGCCAGAGTACTAGATGTGTTTTGGGTAAATGGGTTTACCTAGTAACACACGTGATGTCACTATTTGATCTCCGAGATGTATGCATAGTTATTGGATCTCTAGCGACTCTCGATTTACCAATGGTCGTTGATCTGATCGGGATATATGTGTTGAAAGGACCATACTGTACGCTAACCATGACTAACTGGTTCTTGCAGGCACTATCAGTGATACCTAGGGGATCATGGGGCTATGTTGCTAGGCGCTTTACCATGATCCGATGGGCTAGTCCGAAAATGTGGTTTCGGAGTCGCAATTGTTGTGGGCCCACGGCTAGCTGTATCCCTGAACCATTGAGGGTCACACAAGTACTGGTTTCATGATTCCCGCATGGAAACTGAGCTCAATGTGTTGAGCATAGGAGGAGGAATTTAGGAAGTGCGACTTCCTAAAAGTCAACAGGGGTCAAATTGCAATTTTCCTAAAGTTTGGGCTAGTTTGACTATCCTTGAAACTTGGAGGGGCTAAACTGCAATTTTGGACTAGGTGGTCTGAAAAATTGTTTTCGCATCATAATACTCAGTTTTGTAAACTGTGTAGATCGGTCCGATCTGATTGTCGATCGGGATTATGATGAAGCTACGGTGATAGACTTGAACCGAATGTTCATATGGACCTGGGTCCGCCCCAAGGCCCGTTGGGCTGGTTCAAGCCCATCATTAGTCTACTTATATGTGTGCCTAGGGTTGTATGAAACACTCAAGAATCACACAAAACCCTACAAACCAAGCCGCCGCCCCTCCCCTCTCGGCCGCACGTCCCACGCGTCGCCCGTCGTCGCGCCACGCGCCGCCGCCCGTCTTGCCATCGAACTTGTTCCGACCACTGCGAGGGGGAGATTCCGTTCGTGATAAATTCGTCAGGTCTTCTAGTGAGACTGACTAAGGAGCCGTGATTCCAGTTGTGGACCGGATTCGGAGAACTCAGCCGCCAACCGTTGAAGTGCCAGTTTCCCTGTGAAAATGGTCGAAGCCAGGCGCCTAGACGCCAACAAGGTACCACAATTAAACATCCTATGTATGTTATATTGCATTTGCTATTGTGTATTGACGGTTCCCGGTGCAAGTTTTTTAATTCTTCAGCTGCGCCCCGGGAGCGGGATCTGGATCTGCCGCTGCGCCAACATTGCTTAGCGTGAGGTATTATAGTAAGATACAGTGAGGTACAGATGGAGCGCATATTTACAGCTTTCATAGAGTATGATTATGTGCTAGTTGAATATTGTGTTGTTGCCTGTGTTGCATTGGACATGTGATTGTGTATATATACATGATATGGAATCGAGCATGTGCATTCATATTGGGCCTTGAGATTTATTTTCCAGCTGTTGAATTTGATACTTAGATTGAGTGGTATTTCTTCTCTCATGGAGTGGTGTTGTTTATAACACTCACAATGGAGAGCACTGAGGACGCACCGGGTTGCTCCCGTCCCCTCATATTGTTGTGGTCTAGATAGATGATGGCGGGTGGTTGTAGTGCACCTTTGTTTGCCATCGTCGACATACGGGTAGCTCCCTTTACTCTCGATGATGAGCCACACATATTTTACATTGGGAACATCCGGGTAGCTCCTGAATTCCCGATGATGTTGCCACATGTTGCTATTGATCATTTTATTTTGGTCTTTGGTCTCAGTATCCTCAATTTATTGTTACCAGACATGTATTGAATAGCACTTTGCATATGTCATACGCAATTCCTTTGTTATTTTATGTTGATCTCCATACTGGGGTTTGACCCCTTTCCTTTGGGGCTGTTTTGGTTGTGTTGGTAACCATTACAGGTTATCCAGGTGGATAATCTGTGCCAGATGGAGTATCAGCTAGTGGATCCTCTTAGGAGTCGTTCGAGTGTCCTAGTTTTGGGGACGACAAAATCAACTGGAAGGTTATCCGATCAGATCGGAAGAAAGAAATTAGCTCGGAGCTATGCAGATCAGCTCAGGCCGAAGATCGTGTAAAATCCATGTAAAGTCAACTCAGAACAGGCTGAGTAAATTCAACTCAGTTTTGGGTTTCAGTAAAAGCAGAGCAGAATAGAACAACATGGAGTAAACTATTAGCGCAACAGCGGATCCGACTCTTGCTCCCGTGGTGTAGCGTAAGTTTAAAAATTTTGTGCCTGTGGATGCTCATACGTGAATAAAAACAACACTAAACATACATAGGATGTTTGAAATATTTACTTTTGACAAATTGGAGCCCAGCTTCGACCAGTCCGCTAGGGAGGTGGACATTCAATGGTTGAATCTGGATCCATGCCTAATCCGGTCCATGACCGGATCTCAAGTCCTTTGCTGGTTTGCACTAGAATACTAGAAAAAGTTCGGTGGATGGAATCTCATCACCGTGATGGCCGGAATGAAGTCCGGCGACAGCAACAACGAGATCGGCGTCGGAGGGCGACAGTGGTAGGAGGAGGAGAGAGGCAAGAGAGAATTAGTTATGAGGCTTGCTCAACTCGGTGCATCCGAATAACTCCCTCTAGGCTCCTATTTATACATATTTCATGGGCTTAAACCAGGTTAATGGGCCAAGTCCAGGACAAACCCATCACACATTGGTTTCAAGTCATTATATTGGTGTCATCATAATCCCAACGATCAGATCGGACCGATCTGCACAATTTCTAAAACTATACATTATGATTTGAAAACAATTTTTCAGACCACCTAATCTAAAAATACCAGTTCCACCCTAGTAGCTAAATATGGAAGTCCTACCCCCTTAGCTAATTTTGGAAGTTATATCTCAAACCTTCCTCCTACTATACTCAACACTTTGAGTACCATTTTCGTATGAGAATTGAGAAACCATTCTAAAACTATACATTATGATTTGAAAACAATTTTTCAGACCACCTAATCTAAAAATACCAGTTCCACCCTAGTAGCTAAATATGGAAGTCCTACCCCCTTAGCTAATTTTGGAAGTTATATCTCAAACCTTCCTCCTACTATACTCAACACTTTGAGTACCATTTTCGTATGAGAATTGAGAAACCAGTACTTGTGTGACCCTCAATGGTTCAGGTATACAGCTAGACGTGGGCTCACGACTCCTTGTGACTCCGGAAACATATTTTCGGACTTTTCCATCGACCACGGTAAAGCATCTAGCAACATCGTCCCTTGATCTTCTAGGTATCACTGATAGTGCTTGCAAGAACCAGTCAGTCATGGTTAGCGTACAATACGGTCCTTTCACCTCAAATATTCTGACCGAATCAAAAACCATTGGTAAATCGAGAGTCTCTAGAGATACGATAGACATGCATCTTGGAGGTCAAATAGTGACATCGCATGTGCTACTAGGTAAATCCATTTACGTTAAAGCACATCTAGTACTCTATCCAGAGATTTGTCACACTATTATCTCCTTAGATAGCATAGGATATCCAAGCACAATGGCGAACGGTGAATCCTCGAAAACAAAGCATTGACTCCTACATACATCGGAACCTACCCAATCCTACCAGCCATGACCCTCACGGAGTCAGTAAACGGAACAAGTGAGGCACCTATCATATAGAGTCTTATGATGTTTCGAGTAATAAGGACTAATCTGTGCAACCAAGACCTTGGACTTAGTCCACTAGACAAATTGGCAACCACTTGGGAAGTCCGAACGAGGGTAGTTCAATAGATCACCGTGTCACTATCCATCATGCATGCTCAGAACATCTCCATGTTCCATACCAATGAACGTGGTACTTTTTATCGCATATGTTAGTCTCAAGCTCGGGCGGCCCTTATCCTCTTTTGGACGGTCCACTCGACTAGGAACTCATTTAGAAAACACAGTGACTATTAAATGTGTTTCATGATAGTCATCAAATCCACTATCACATCTAACATACACTATAGTGCATTCAAGGTCTTTATCCAACAAGTTTACAATAAAAGCCCATGTAAATGTAAATTATATAAATGGATAAAGATATTTCTTTTGCAATAGAGTCAACAAAGCCCACTTCCAGCAGTAGATAGTCGGGCACCTACTCTAACATAAACCGCATGCTCAAACAGGTGAGGTAGTTCTGCCGCATCTTGGCTTCTGACTCCCAAGTAGCCTCTCTCTTCCATGTTTACTCCATCGAACCGTAACCACCAGAATTGTCTTGCTCCTAAGCTATTTCTCCTTCATGTTCAAATCTACACTGGATATTCAATATAACTCAGGCTCTGGTCCAGCTTCACCTCCTCGCCCTCAACACATGGGATGGATCAGGCTCATACTTCCGCAATGGATACATAAACACATCATGTGAGTGACAAGTGCAAACGATATGCCAAAGATCCAATCATCTCAACAATATCATACGGCCTGGTGTAACGAGGAGCTAACTTACCATTGAGTACAAATCTCATAGTACTATGTAAAGGAGAAACTTTCAGGAAAACTCGATCACCAACTTGAAATTACCTCTTATTCGCATAGCTGACTTGATGATCCTAGGATTCTTTCATTCCTTTCCTAATCATATCAATATATTCTCCCATCTGCTGCACAAACTCGGGTGTAGAGAACTGGCGTTCCTCAACTTCTTCTCAACAAATAGGCGATCTGCACTTCCTGCCATACAAAGCCACAAATGGTTCCATACCTATCATAGCTTGGAAACTATTATTGTACGAAAATTCCATCAAAGAAAATTATTCCTACCACCCTCCGCTAAAATCCATCACCACCACTCACAACATTCTTCGAGCGTTTGGACGGTCCTCTCAGATTGACCATCAGTTTGGAGATGATAAGCGGTGCTCATGGCCAAGTTCGATCCAAAGCTAACTGCAAACTCTTCCAAAACCTGGAAGTAAATCTAGGATCCCGATCAGATACTATCGACACTGGCACACCGTGCACCCACACAATATGATAAATGTATAGCTTTGCCATTTCCTCAAAGAACGAGTCATAAAGTAGGGAATGAAGGCTGACTTTGACATTCAATCAATCACTACCCAAATCACGTCACAACCTCGGTTAGAACGAGGTAGATGAGTCACAAAATACATGGAAATAAGCTCCCAATTCCACTGAGGCACGCCCAAACTCTATAACATACCACCAGGTCTCATCCGCTTGGCCTTGACCTGATGTCAATTCAAACACTGTGCTACAAAATCAGTAACATCTCTCTTCATGCCTTCCCATCAATAATAAGACTTCAAGGCATGGTACATCTTCTTGACTCCGGGATGAACATTGTTGTGACTACAATGAGCTTACTTCAGAATCAGTTCCTTCAAATCTATCAGATTAGGAACCACTAACCTGCCCAGAAAATGCAATCATCCATCAGAAACAACTATTAAATCATTTGACTGACCTGCCTGAGATTTCAATTTAAACTCATGAATGTACGAGTCAGTCCTCTGTGCTACTGTAATGTCTGAAATAATATGTGGTTCAAGCTACATAGAGAAACGATGAAGTAGTCGTCACTTGGCTGCAATCGCCATCTCATAGTACCCAAATGTTCGTGGACTTCCGAGATATACAGAGATGTCAGCATCGTGTTCTGGACTTTCCTACTGAGTGCATATGCATCGAGATTCACCCATCGCGGTTGATACTGAATCTCACAATCAAAGTCCTTGAGTAACTCCAAAAATCGACGTTGTCTCATGTTCAGATCGGATTGTGTAAATAGGTACTATAAGCTCTTGGGGTCCGTGTATACAACAAACTGCTCACCATAGAGATAATGGAACCAAATTTTCAATGCAAAAATAATGTCCGCAACTCTAAGTCGTGAACTGTATAGCGAGTCTCATGAGGTTTCAACTGTCAAGATGTATACGCAATCACGGGCGCCAGTTCTTCATCAGGATGCACCCCATCCCATTCAGTGACACATCAGAACACACCAAAAAACCACCTAGACCTGAGGGCAATGCAAAAATCGTCAAATTTTCCTTCAGCAACAGGAAACTGGACTCACAATCTTCTGTCAAAACAAAACTATGATCCTTATGAAACAACTGAGTCATAGGCTTGACGATCTTAGAGAATCCCTCGATAAAGAGTTTATAATAGCTAGCCAACCCCAAGAAATTATGAATCTCAAAGACATTAGGCCACACCCAGTTCCATAGTCTCCACCTTCCTGGATCCACTGATATGCCCTGAGACAAAATAACATGACCCAGAAAATCAACTATGTCCAACCAGAACTCACACTTAGAAAATTTGGCGTACAACTGCGAGTTTAGAAGAGTCTGATGACTAATCACAAATGATCTTTGTGCTCACTTTTAGTCCTCAACAAGACCAAGATATCATTGATGAACACAAGCACAAACCGGTCTATGAACTCTCGAAAGACCCTATTCATCAAATCCATAAAAATAGCAGGAGCGTTCTTCTGTCCAGAAGGCATAACAAGGAACACATAGTGTCCATACCTTGTCCGAGAAGCTGTCTTAGATAAATCTTCATCTCGGATTATCAACTTATGGTAGCCAAACGAAGATCAATCATAGAGTACACCGATTTACCTTGCAACTGGTCAATCCTTGGCAGAGGATACTTGTTTTTCACGGTCTCTTTGTTCAGCTGCCGAAAATCGATAAACATCCACATTGTTCCATATTTCTTTTTAACAAACAGAAATAGAGCTCCATAGGGTGATACACTCGGTCTAATAAAACCTTTCTCCAAAAGATCTTGCAACTGATCCTTGAGTTCTCTCAGCTCCGCTGGTACCAACTTGTACGGGGCTCTCGAATTGGGGCAGTCTCTGGGATCAACTAAATACTAAAATAAATCTCGATTCTCGGAGGGAAACTTGGAATCTCATCCGAAAAGACATCAGGGAACTCCCAAACAATGAGAATATCACAAAGCTTCAAACGATGCTCGGGCGTCACCTCCAATGCATACATCATAAATCCAGAATTCTCGAGTGACAATAGCCCAAGCATCTCCAGGGCCGAGGCTAGCGGGATCTTAGAATCGGGAATCAAAACCATAGAAATCCAAATTTTCACCAAGATGAGGTATAAACCTGACCACGCAATGGAAACAATCGACTGTAGCCTTATAACTCACTAGGACATTCATACCTGTGGGGACTCGGGGTTGCTAATCTTATCTTAAGGGGTGAATAAATATTAATCATAATTTTATTCATCTAATTTAAGCAAGAAGAGAAATAAGATACAAAATTTTTTTTAATATATATAGGGCGCTGGTGCGCTTAAATGATCCGAAAGTTTTCTCAACTTGATCTCCTTGCTATTAAAAGAATTTTGATGTTGTATAACTCTTTCATTCAACTCAAAATGCATCTATAAGAGGTAAAAAACAGCAAACACAATCTAAACATGCATTTAACTTCAAACTCATTATTTAGGATACGTGAAGTCTCAAACATAAATTAGTACTCAATGAGTAGAAAACATATACATGGTTTTTTGTTTTCAAACATGTTTGACAACTTCATATATGATAAAACTTTTGCTAAAACCCGAGTCACCACGTGCTAATATTCATCTTGATCTATCATGGTTGTCTCTGACTCGATCCTGCCCCACCTATTGCCATGCACACATACAAAAACACAGCAATACCCGGATAACTTCGGTGAGAATATAATTCCCAGTATAAAAAACATACAATGCAATATATCATGAGCATGGATGCAATGCATGTGGAAGGAATAGACTATCAAATCTGATAACAATAAATCTTGGTTCTTGGGATCTCGGGGAAGAAAATCTCAAACCAACCACCGACTCTCCTAATTGAGGTGGCGTCAAGTATCTCAATCCCCTGACTTTGGTGCAACTATAGTGAGTCATCTAGCTCTGGAAGTAATACTACATTCTGTGCCACTCAACTATAGCCCTCCAAACGTCATTTTCACTCTAGGCTATCCAACCCTCTATGCTTTTCAAGGTAGAGCTCAAGATGAATGCAACATAATCTTGATGCATTATTCTAAAATCAATCAAGGCAATACATGCTTATCAAGCAAGTATAAACAAGTATATCACACAAAACAGTCAAGTAATCAAACAAGAGCAGCCAAACGTCATTTTCACTCTAGGCTATCCAACCCTCTATGCTTTTCAAGGTAGAGCTCAAGATGAATGCAACATAATCTTGATGCATTATTCTAAAATCAATCAAGGCAATACATGCTTATCAAGCAAGTATAAACAAGTATATCACACAAAACAGTCAAGTAATCAAACAAGAGCAGTAAGCATTCAAGTATGTGGTTTTAGGGAATTCGAGAATCATATCTATCTCGAATGTTCTATCCCATCTTGATTGATGTCAATTTATACCTTTCAATATCGATTCTAAAAGTTCTTCAAATCTGAATATATATCAACAACAACAAGTTCATATCAAAATCTTCTCAAACACATATCAATTGCCAAGGGTAGAAATCACTACAAACCTTGATCAAAACTTTACCGATTCGAATTCTACTTCAATTCAAATCTGAAAGTAAGTATAATAGAACTTCAATTCAAATCTGAAAGTAAGTATAATATGATCAAAATCAGAATTCAAACTCAATCTATACATGGCTCAATCATTTGCCCCAAAACTCATCAATCCTCAAACCGGCGGCGTAACGGCTAAAAATCGGTAGCCCGAACTTTAAATATATCAAGATATCAATCAAATACAATCCATATCACAACCATATCATCACTATAACAGCATAAGGAACTCGAAATCAGCAGTACCAGCAAGCTTCTTCTTCGAAAATAGCTCAAAAAAATCATAACTAATTCAAACACCGAACTTTTCTCGATCCGTCTTGGATATACAATCGTTGTCCACTCAAGCACATATATATACCATCATAATCTGATTCCATAAGCATCTCAAAATCAAAGCATAGTGGAACATAATAAAACTTACATCAGAACAAAGCCTTCGCTGCGAGGATCGCAAATATACGATCACTTCTAAATTCTGACGGCAGGATGATGAAAATCGAAGCTTGTAAAATAAAAAAAATGGGTGAAAAATACGCTGAATCTACTGCCTTCTCACGCAAATAGAGGTGAAGAGGTGAATATTAGATATATATAAGCCAAATTACAGTTTAGTCCCTAAAAACTCCTGTAATTGCAATTCAGTCCCCGGACAAGTGATTTACATCAAATTTCAATCCTAATACTTCAAGACCATTATATCTTAATTCCAAACTCTAATATTCTTAAATTAAATATTCTCGGATTAAAATTAACTAATCTCGGATTATTAAATCAAATAATCCCGGGCCTTACAATACCCATCTTAATCAAGTTCGCCATCAACAGGTTCTCATCAAAATTGATCACACAGTTCAAAAACTATCTTCCTAAAACACAAAATCACTCCGACAGGAGTAGACACAGGCAAAATATCACACAAAGCGGTGGTATAACGCATCAGAAAAAATTAGTGTGATGCTCCAGTGTAAAAAACTCGTGAATGATAATAAAAAATATAGCAAGTACCTGAAATTACTCCTCCATGTGAATCACTGGCCTGATCTCGCGTCATCGCATGCACACAATACTATTGAGGTCCCGAGAATTGAGATTGAGAAGGCCATTTGAACAGTGAAAATCCAGGATGCTGGGAGGATCCTCTACACTGACCTTGTTGCGAAAAAGAAGAACACTTACTCCTAGCAGAAGGACACACCCTCGCAAAGTGTCTCAGCTACCCACAATGACGACATGTGCCTTGTACCCAAGTACAATGTGAAGTCAGTGCTTGCCTCCACACTTTCAACAAAACACTGCCCTCGACCACTTCCGCCAGAACTATCAGAACAAGCAGAACTAGAAATGTACTTCTTCTTAAACTGTTTTCCTCTAGGCTTGAATCTCTGGCGACTAGGTTGCTGTTGAGACATCTGAGGAGGGTAAAAAGAATACATTACCGTGGGTACAGGGTGAAAACCTTGAGTAACCTGTGGCTGAACCTGAGACTGCATGTTCAACACACCTTCCTCAATGTCAATCACTCGAATAACTGTCAGCATACGTAGCAAGGGAACCAGCTAAAACCAATGGAAAAATATCCAGGCTCAAGCTCCAAGAACTTGTTCCACTTTGACCTCTCTTGGATTGCGATATGAGAGACATAGAAGAGTAGGGAGAAGAACTTCCTAGAATACTCCGCCACCTTCATGTTACCTTGCACCAAGTGGTTAAACTCGTGTTCCTTGGCATTGTAGTAGGATTACATAATGTAATCCTGTTGAAAAACCGCACAGAAGCTCTTACACGAAACCACTACATGCATTTCTCTCATAGCCCGAGCTACCAGCACTACGCATGCTCCCTCAACTGAAAAGTAGCTGGTCTCACCATTTGGTTCACATCATAATGGACCTGGTCAAACAAGCCCTCCATGCTCTAACCATCCCTTGTCTACTAAACCACCCTCAACACCTAAGAAGGTCCGGGGATTCCTCAGCTGAAACCTAGCAAAAACTAGTTCCATATCGTTAACTTGGTGAGCCAGATTATCAACCTCGTCCTCCTCATTCTGCACCCTAGATTCCTCAGCCTTCTCCTTGTCTACTAAACCACCCTCAATACCTCTCCTCTTAGAGGCCATCTACGAGACACCCAGGGTAAGCACACATAAACAGATATAACACGAAGTCAAGAACATGAAAAGAAACAACGTTTGTGCCTAGAATCGATTGAACAAGAATCTAAATAGAGCTTATCCCTGTTTAAACTCTAATACCAAAATGCCATGCCTGGTTCTCATAATCCAAGATTTAAGCACGCAATTAGCGACAAGATGTAAAAGCTTAAAAGCGGGTTAAAATTTTTCTTTTGGCCTGATATAAAATGTGACACTCGAACCCACGGGAATCACGATTTGGGGTATGAAATTTTTTTTGAATAAAAGAAGGGCTAAAAGATAATTCGCTATAGGCTGTATTTCCTATAACTTGAAAGAAAACTCGAAACACAAACCAGACACAGACACAATACTAGTTACGGCGCCAACTGCTGAAACTTGTTTGCGGAAAAGCGGAGTATATTATATAACTTTGCAATTGCGATTTACAACAGCTGCTATTCTATGTAAATATACAACCGTTGCAACTGATCTAATACAGTTCCTACAAAAGATAAAACAACATTATCCTAGACACTGATTACGTTGGCCCCTTGATAAACACAACCACCCAGCTGCTGGTTCAATTTTCACCTGCTGTTCTTCCATCAGTTGTCGCACCTGCACCATTTTAAAAGCTAGTGAGCCTAGAGGCTCAGCAAGTAAAACCTGGGTAATAACAATTCAAATATACAGGTGGACATCTGTTCAATACATATGTTAAGGAACTTCAATGAACAATATCATTTTCGTAAACAGTTTAGTAAACATTCAATGGCAGAAACAGGGGATGATAGCCCAGATTCTCATTGTTAACATTTTCAATATCATTTTCAGTTGATCATGGCATATAAGTTCCTCATGGTCCGTGTTGCACTTGATCAAATGACTTCGGAAATCCGTTCTAGCATATAGCTCATATGAAAGGGCAGCCGACATCTGGACGACTACTCACCCTTCTTCAATGGGTGACCGTCAACTATCTATGCCATAATCTAAAATAGCTTTTGTTCCTTAACAATCCTTTCTTTTAAACATTCTTTGAAATTTCTGTAAATCATCCGGTTCCATCATTTTAAACATTTGCTTCCCATTTTAAAACTTTACTGAGTATCGAATTCGACTTTGGAAACATATCGCTCAAATGAAACTGGTGAAAAGAAAACCAGTCGCAAGAGAATGGAACAGCACTTATGAAACAAAACAGATCTCTGCTGTTCGCAAATATCGCTAAAATGAACCAGCTGGAATAAACAGAAACCAGCTGCGTTGACAAGAAAAAGCGCTAACACGTATATATAAATGAATAGTACCAGTCGCGAGACTAATACCAGCTGAAATAAACAGTACTTGGAAACGAATAAAGAAACTGCTGAACTATCACAATGGAATGCATCTGCTGGATTTACGATAACGATGCAGCTGCTGATTTTATGAAAACAACGCAACTGCTGAATTCTAACAAAGGAATTGCAGCTGCTGAATTAGTTCAATAGGAATGCACCTGCTGGATTTACGATAACGATGCAGCTGCTGATTTTATGAAAACAACGCAACTGCTGAATTATAACAAAGGAATTGCAGCTGCTGAATTAGTTCAATAGGAATGCACCTGCTAATGTACAGTGCATCTGCTGATTTTATGAAAACAATGAAACTGCTGATGAACAAACTATCAGCTGATGAACAATAAAATATGCAACAGCTGAACATGAAATAGTGCGACTGCTGGTCGCAACTACTGAACTCAATCAATGCGACAGCTGAAATCTAACAAAAGAAATGCAACTGCTGGTTTTTACGATAACAATGCAGCTGCTGATTTTCAACAAAGGAAATACAACTGCTGATTTTAACAAGGAAAGATGCACCTGCTGATGAACAGTGCATCTGCTGAATTTTACGAAACACTTGTAATATCGAAACAACGATCACGCTACCAGCCGTCGCCTATTAAACCAGACTTTATACTGATTCAACTAGCAACTACCGATTACACAATCATCAAATCCCGATATTACAGCTAAAGGAAGAACATTCGTAAACATTATAACGATACAGTTGCGGAATCTTAACAAGGAGATGCAGCTGTTGGAACATAACTCAACGTTTGTAACATCAAAACAACAACTATGCCATCAGCCGTTGCCTATCAAACCATACTTTATAATGATTCAACTAGCAACTACCGATTACACAATCATCAAATCTTGATGTTGCGACTTTTAAACTGAAGAACGTTCATAAACTTTCTTGTACAATCGAATCCTCAGTTCTTTGAAACATTCATAACTTTCTGGAAAACATTTTGGAAGCATCAATATCATTTCAAAACATCATTTTGAACCCATCTTTCCTTTCCTTTTTCATGTTTAAAACATTTTAAACATGAAATTCGAAACTTACAATAACATATAGGCAAGAAGATTCAGAAACATGAATATATGCTTTAAATGGTGAGTCAAGAAACAGCTTTTACTTGCCTTAACCGTAGCTTTGCAACAGCAGCTGATCCCTGTAGAATTCTTCCCCTTGAGCAATACACGAACTTCTCTGTAAATAACTTTGAAGAACACAAGAGGATTTCTTTGAAAATGATAAAGATCTTTCTTTAAAAACAGGTTTAAATACCGAAGGGATTAGTGGCAAGCTACTTGTAATATTTAGCATGACACACTGCATCACTCTTTGGAGTCATCTGATGGTACCAGCCGCAGCGCATCTCATTTCTGAATTTAATTAAAATCAGCAAATACATAACATTTAAAATTGCCAATTTGGCCCATGAGATCAATAAAATGCATAAATGTGGTCCTATGGATTTTGGGACGTTACAACTCTACCCTCCTTATTGAAATTTCGTCCTCGAAATTTACGTACCGAAAAGATAAGGGTAAAGGCTAAACATATCAGCTCTTAAACCATCTATTTGGGGTACCCAAATTCTGCCCATATATCTAACAATTCCATCATCCGTAAAATATAGACTGTTGCCTCTTTCTTTATCCTGCTGGACCCATTTATTCAACTGCTGGTCCTGCGGTTGACCCTATCGAATTTGATTTAACAAATTAGATCTTACAGAGAGGTTTACTAAAATCATATCATTGCTGCTGCTGGACACTATCTCGAGTCCAAATCTTTCAATTTCATTTGCCAACGGTTGCTGGACAACCAGCTGCGACAATCCTACCGATTTTCTACTCAATGCATCGGCCACCACATTTGCTTTCTTGTTAACATAGTCAGGGGAACAGCAATCTTAGAAAATCCTTGGATAAAACGCCTATAATATCCAGCTAAACCCAAGAAACTCCTAATCTCTGCAACATTCTTTGGTGCTGGCCAGTCGCAAACAGCTTCTACCTTGGCTGGGTGAACTTCTATTCCATCCTTAGAGATTATATGGCCTAGGAACGATACATTCTCCATCCAAAAATCGCATTTGCTAAATTTTGCAAACAACTTCTTATCTTTCAAAATTTGGAGAACAGTTCTTAAGTGCTGAACGTGCTCCTTTATGGTCTTAGAATACACTAAGATGTCATTAATAAAAACCACTACAAACTGGTCTAAAAATGGTTGAAAGACCCCATTCATTAAATCCATAAAAGCTGATGGAGCATTCGTAAGTCCAAAAGGCATAACTAGGAATTCGTATTGACCATACCTAGTTCTAAAGGCTGTTTTGCAAACATCAGTAGCCTTAATCTTCAATTGATGATATCCTGACCTCAAGTCGATCTTAGAAAATACTACAGACCCTCTTAACTGGTCGAAAAGATCTTCTATCCTAGGTAATGGATATTTATTCTTAATCGTCAATTTGTTTAACTCCCTATAATCTATACATAACATCATACTTCCATCCTTTTTCTTAACAAACAATACAGGCGCTCCCCAGGGCGAAGTACTTGGTCTAATAAACCCTTTCTCCAACAGATATTGTATCTGTTCTTTCAATTCTTTCATCTCTGTTGGAGCTAATCGATATGGTGGTCTAGGTACTGGAGCAGCTCCCGGAATTAGATCGATGGAAAACTCTAACTCCCTGTCTGGTGGTAGTCCCTGGATGTCTTCTGGGAAAACCTCAATAAACTCATTCGCAACCTCTACGTCTACCAGTCGAGGCCTATCAGTCGCGGTTATGGATGATACAACTAGAGAAGTTCTATTAACATGTTTGGCCAAAAACTGGAATGAACTTCCTACTGGTGGGCTAACCATTACTGCTCGTGACTTAAAATCAATCACTACACCATACTTAGTTAACCAATCTATTCCCCAAAATCATATCAAATTCTGGCATTGGTAAAACTATTAAATCAGCAGTGATCTTATGCCCTTGAAGTTCAAGTTCTAATTTTCTAAACAATTCATGGGATACTAACTTCTCTCCCGATGGTACCGATACGCAATATCCTATCAATACTTGTTCCGGCTGGAGGGATAGCTTCTTAACAAATTCATTCGCAACAAATGAATGTGTAGCTCCTGAGTCAATTAATGCGAGAGAAGGAAATCCAGCGATTATAATTTCACCTGTGACCACTGTCGATTCTGGATTGGCTTGTTCGGTGGTCATCAAGTAGGCTCTGCTGGTCACCAGTTGCTGGGACTTTGGACAATGTTTCAAAATATGTCCAGGCATTCCACACTTGTAGCAGACATTTTGCCCAAGTCTACATTGTCCCGAATGAGGCTTCTGAAATTTAGGACATAATGGCCTATTATTACCAGCAGGGACAGAACTTATAGGTTGAATCTGTAAAGGCTTTTGCTCTTGAGGTCTCTGCTGGTTCTTGTCCTGTTTCTTAAATGGCCTTTGATCCTTCTGCTGAAAGGCTTGTCGCTTCTGCAGCCTTTCCTCATCAACATCTTTCCAATCTCTTTCAATTTGCAGGGCTCTATCCACTTCTTCTCTATAGGTTCTGGGCACTGACAGCCTAACATTCATCTTGAACATAGGCTTCAATCCTTCTACAAAATGATTCAATTTCTCTTCTGGATCTCTTCCTATTAACGGCACAAAGTAGCACCCTCTTTCAAACACACGTGCATATTATTGCACAGATAAACTTCCTTGCTTAAGGGTCATAAAATCCCTCTTCAACTCAGACCTTTTCCCAATTGGGAAATATTGTTCGAAGAACACTTGCTTGAATTCTGCCCAAGTTAAGTTCAACAAATCTACAGAAAATTTGGCTCCTTCCCACCAAATCATCGCATCTTCTCTTAGCATATAGATAGCGCACCTGGGTCTATCTAAATTAGACATTTGGAGGTACTCAAAAATAACCTCCATGGATTTAATCCAGCTCTCTGCAACTAGTGGATCAGTAGTACCAGTAAATTCCTTAGGCTTCTGGCGCCTAAGTTTCTCTTGGGGGTCATCGTTACTTGGTCCCCTGCTGCTGGAAGATTGCCCATTTCCTCTGTTGTTATTCTGTTCTACCAGCATTCTTAACAATTGAGTGATATTAGCATTATTATCACTATCAGTTTCTTCTAGAGGAATACTTCTTCTAGTTCTTCCTCGTCCTCTTCCTGACATTCTATATTCTATAGCCCATAATCCACCACATGCATAAATCAGAACATGCTAAAATAAAAGACAATTCTCTGAAAATAAAATCACAATAGAGGAACAGATGATGAACTTTGATCCAGCTGATTGTGAGTGTGTTTATCTCAGGAACGTTGCTCTGATACCATGTTGTGACACCCGAACCCACGAGAATCATGATTTGGGGTGAATGAAAATTTTTTTTGAATAAAATAAGGGCTAAAAGATAATTCTCTATAGGCTGTATTTCCTATAACTTGAAAGAAAACTCGAAACACAAACCAGACGCAGACACAATACTAGTTACGGCGCCAACTGCTGAAACTTGTTTGCGGAAAAACGGAGTATATTATATAACTTTGCAATTGAGATTTACAACAGCTGCTATTCTATGTAAATATACAACCGTTGCAACTGATCTAATACAGATCCTACAAAAGATAAAACAACATTATCCTAGACACGGATTACATTGGCCCCTTGATAAACACAACCACCCAGCTGCTGGTTCAATTTTCACCTGTTGTTCTTCCATCAGTTGTCGCACCTGCACCATTTTAAAAGCTAGTGAGCCTAGAGGCTCAGCAAGTAAAACCTGGGTAATAACAATTCAAATATACAGGTGGACATCTGTTCAATACATATGTTAAGGAACTACAATGAACAATATCATTTTCGTAAACAGTTCAATAAACATTCAATGGCAGAACAGGGGATGATAGCCCAGCTTCTCATTGTTAACAATTTCAATATCATTTTCAATTGATCATGGCATATAAGTTCTATGTGGTCCGTGTTGCACTTTGATCAAAATGACTTCCGATATCAGTTTTAGCATATAGATCGTTATGAAAGGGCAGCCGACATCTGGACGACTACTCACCCTTCTTCAATGGGTGACCGTCAACTATCTATGCCATAATCTAAAATAGCTTTTGTTCCTTAACAATCCTTTCTTTAAACATTCCTTGAAATTTCTGTAAATCATCGGGTTCCATCATTTTAAAAATTTGCTTCCCATTTTAAAAGGAATGCACCTGCTGATGTACAGTGCATCTGCTGATTTTATGAAAACAATGAAACTGCTGATGAACAAACTATCAGCTGATGAACAAACTATCAGCTGATGAACAATAAAATATGCAACAGCTGAACATGAAATAGTGCGACTGCTGGTCTTTTAAAAGGAATGCACCTGCTGATGTACAGTGCATCTGCTGATTTTATGAAAACAATGAAACTGCTGATGAACAAACTATCAGCTGATGAACAAACTATCAGCTGATGAACAATAAAATATGCAACAGCTGAACATGAAATAGTGCGACTGCTGGTCGCAACTACTGAACTCAATCAATGCGACAACTGAAATCTAACAAAGGAAATGCAACTGCTGGTTTTTACGATAACAATGCAGCTGCTGATTTTCAACAAAGGAAATACAACTGCTGATTTTAACAAGGAAAGATGCACCTGCTGATGAACAGTGCATCTGCTGAATTTTACGAAACACTTGTAATATCGAAACAACGATCACGCTACCAGCCGTCATCTATTAAACCAGACTTTATACTGATTCAACTAGCAAATACCGATTACACAATCATCAAATCCCGATATTACAGCAAAAGGAAGAACATTCGTAAACATTATAACGATACAGCTGCGGAATCTTAACAAGGAGATGCAGCTGCTGGAACATAACTCAACGTTTGTAACATCAAAACAACAACTATGCCATCAGCCGTTACCTATCAAACCATACTTTATAATGATTCAACTAGCAACTACCGATTACACAATCATCAAATCTTGATGTTACGACTTTTAAACTGAAGAACGTTCATAAACTTTCTTGTACAATCGAATCCTCAGTTCTTTGAAACATTCATAACTTTCTGGAAAACATTTTGGAAGCATCAATATCATTTAAAAACATCATTTTGAACCCATCTTTCCTTTCCTTTTTCATGTTTAAAACATGGGATTAGTGGCAAGCTACTTGTAATATTTAGCATGACACACTTTAAACAAGTTGCAGTATTTTAAATAAAAACTCCCTTCTAACCATTTTAATTTGTAAAGTACCAAACCTTTTCCAAAAGAAATCATTTCACCTCCTTAAAGACATTTTCAATCCATTTCAAATAAACTAGCTCGTGCATCACTCTTTGGAGTCATCTGCTGGTACCAGCCGCAGCGCATCTCATTTCTGAAATTAATTAAAATCAGCAAATACATAACATTTAAAATTGCCAATTTGGCCCATGAGATCAATAAAATGCATAAATGTGGTCCTATGGATTTTGGGGCGTTACAACTCTACCATCCTTATTGAAATGCAGCACTTAAGAACTGTTCTCCAAATTTTGTTCAGTTCAAATCGCTCGCGATCTATCGAGCGACGGCGGCGGTGCGGCGTGAGGTTGAAGAAGAGAGAGGGCGGCGGTTATGGATAGAATCGAAAATAGATCGCACGCTACAGTAAGGGAATAGATCACGAGCGATTTGAACCGAACGAAATAAAACTACAACGAGAGCTGCATTAGCTCTACTTTTTGAAAGGTCTGAGCATCGAGAAGTATATGAGATCTAGTATAAAAACCAAGCGAAAAACATCTGAATATACTCTCTAAAAATTGGAAGTTGTTTAAAATATAGCGATTTAAGTATGTATGGTGAAAGCTGTAGATGACTCATCTGTTTGTTTATGTGTTGAGGTGCAATAAATTATCCTGCTAGGTAGAGCGATCGAAACGTGGCGCTTGTGTTGCTATACGGTTTAAAAAGATTGGAGTTGCACCATTACCACCAGCTATAGCTTTTGGTAAAGCGGTAAGCGCTCGGTCCTACATTATGGAAGTCGGAGCTCAATATCCTATGTCTCCCCTTCTTCCTTGTTCAGGAAGGATCACTAAAAGACTTTGATTATTATACCCTCTGTAACAACCCGATCTCAACAGCCGTGACTGTGAGAACTCCTAGCACTCCATGCTACACACCAGCCCGCACGTTGTGTGAGCTTCAATACTACGAACTTGTTTAATGTATCTGTTCAATGACCACACACACTAAGTTTAATGTATTTGTGCCAAGACAGTTTACATTTGATTCAGTTTACACACTCACTCTAATCTGTTTCGCTCATGCTCTCGAATATGTGAATGTCTGTGTGTGAGTGTGAGAGGTCTAATCTATTTCAGCTCAGCTCTCATTTTTGTTGCCTCACACACTGGGAAGTGTTTTTCAAAGCTGATAGGCTCAACAGTCGACATTGACAATGATGCTCCTCTGATCTAATCGTCGACTACTTCGCTCTCTCTGTCTTCTTCCCTCTCTTCTTCGTTGTCTCTTTTCTCTCTCACTGTTTCTCTCGTGTATATCTCTCGCTGTGTGCTCTCTACTTCATTTGAATCTTCAATGTATATGTAGCCTTTGATGAATTATGACCGTTGGAGGATTACCATAACTGGTGCCTGTCAATATGATCGTCAGCCGTTACCTCTTTCTCTTTTGGCTTTTAACGGCTCTTTCAGCTCTGGTGAAGTTCATAGACTCTTTCAGCTCGGACAAAGTGCAGCTTTGTCCTTGCTTGTTCTGTTCTCGGATGGTTCGCTTTGCTTGACCAGCTCTGGCCTGATCTTCAATGCTGTTCCTCTGAGCTGGTCCTTTGAGCTGATCCTTTGAGCTTGGTCATCTAAGTTGCTTCGTTCTTCTTTGGTCATATCACAGCTTTGCTGCTGTGATCTGGTCTATGCTGCTCCAGCTTAGACCTTAGAGCTGATCTTAACGATGCTTCCTCTAAGTTGTTCTTGATCTGATCTGCTCCGTTCTTCTTTTTTAAGCTCTGAGCTATTTCGTTCTTTCTAGTTCTGCTCTGAGCTATGCTTCGATCTTCTTAATTCAGCTCTGAGCTGCTTCGTTCTTCTTGATTAAGCTCTGAGCTTCTTCGTTCTTCTTGATTAAGCTCTAAGCTATTTCGTTCTTCTTGATTCAGCTCTGAGTTGTTTCTTTCTTCTTGATTCAGCTATGAGCTGTTTCGTTCTTCTTGATTCAGCTCAGAGCTGTTTGAGATGTTCTACTGTGATCTGGTTTCCTGAGCTGAACTTCCCTGAGCTGATACGCTCTAAGCTTATCGACGCTTCTAAGCTGATCTTCTTCTTCACTGAACTGCGCACTTCTTCAGCTCGTAGCTCTTTTCTAATCTGATCTGCTACAGGGCACTTCTTCAGCTCGCAGGTCTTGTCTGATCTGATCTGCTTCTAGTTTAGACCTGTGCACTCATGTAGATCGTCAGTAACATAAGATCAAGTTTTGTGTTCATCAAAATTCAGATCTGATATGTTACATAGATCCAACACTATGGCTTATAGTTTGATCAAACAAACAATAGGTCGCATAAATGAGCAAACTTCGTCAAAAATCGTTTCGACTTAGACCAAATCAGCTCAGAAGCAATCAGCTCGAAGATTATCAGCTTATAATGTCTATAAGCTCAGATCAGGGAACTTCAGGGTACGATAAGATTTTGAGGTACAATATCCAACGATTTGCCGATTTGATGTGTTGACTTCCCATGATATTTGTATTGTGAGACTTGGAGTTTAGCTCAGGTGCATCGTGACTGATCGGATTAGGATAGTCTGTATTTTAATCAAAGTATTCTAGTGTAAATCCTTCCTTGTTAGGAAGAAGGAGATACGTAGAATCATTGCTTCGAACTCCATAAACAAATATATGCTTCTATCATCTTTTATTTCACGCATTCTTTTTGTTTGCACATTTTATTGAACTTTTCTGCATAAAATCCTTTATTGTTCAAGAAAGAAGACAGAGTGACTGAGAACGTGCATTTAACTGTTAACTCAGCTGATTTGCAAACTGTTTTAAAACACAATTTTATTGGAGTTTATTCAACCACTCTTATTAACTCCAAACTTACTTTTTTCGATCCTAACATGGTTATTTTATTTACTTACTCAATTGAAACTTTCATCATTGAAGTAGTTTTGAGAATAACAGATAAATGCTTCATCAGATGATATGCAGAGCAGTATGAAAATATAGTGCAATAAAGAAACATAACATAAGAATTTCTTTATGACAAGTTCAATACTTGTGATGCATTGTTGTCAGGAAACGACAAATTACTTATTTTCAAAGGTTTAGTGAAGAGAGTTGAAAAATTCATGCATAGTTTTGTAAGTTGATGTAACCGAATTTTGTCCAGCCAATGAGCTACCGCCACGTGAGATTGATCAGGTCGGGAAGTCGACTATTTTTAGCTCGGGAGATCGGGCTGTGCTTCACTTGAAATATCCTGCGAACACAAAAACTAGTCAAAGGGCGTCGGGAGGTATCCCGACGAAGGCCCTTCGATGCTTAAGTTAGAATAAGTGTTTGGGGGCAAAGAATATGTATAGAGTAGAAGAAATGAAGTTACTGAATGCCTAAAAGAGAGGATCTACCTGGGTATTTATAGGTGAGCAAAGTGGTTGGATGTACTTGTCTTAGAGTAGAAGAAATGAAGTTACTGAATGCCTAAAAGAGAGGATCTACCTGGGTATTTTATAGGTGAGCAAAGTGGTTGGATGTACTTGTCTGGGTAATTATGAATTGGAGTGGGCTTGACATGTACTCTCACCTACCCTCTGCAGGTAGGGATGGCTTGTTTCATATTTTGTCAGCGTATTCATCATGAATTAATCAAGAGGACCAAGTTGCTTATGTGGGGTCGGACCATCACTCGTTATGCTATTAGGTCTGGATGCTATACTAGCCATGTACCGATATTCTGAGGTGTCGTGTCTAGTCAGAAAGATGCCCTCCCGAGCTGGGAGTGGTTTAGTGGAGCTGAGATGGAGGGCTATTAGTATCGTTTTTAAGAAAAGTTTTACCTCGGGTACCGAGCTAAACATTTATTGGTATAAATAGTAACACCCCCCAAGGAGTCCTAGACGAAGAATTGAAGTGTAGGATTATGTGAGATTGAGATCGGGACAAAAGCTACGCTAGTGATGAAAACGTTGGTCCAAGTGACATTGGATCTCAACCGTTGATAGATCCTTCGTGAACGGTCCGGACGAAGGTCGGGACTGTAGATAAATTTTGTGTTTTCTGAGGAAAACCACGATCCCTGTGAAGTTATTTTCAACCCTTGATTAGTTTCGATCGGATTGTTAATAGGAGCTCTAGCTCGGGTTCAAGGATCCGATTAGAGTTTCCGAGGTGATCTGAGCCGTTCATTAAGATGGAGATCTGATGGTTGAGAAGTTCCCCGAATTTCCTATAAATGGGCGACTTTTTCCATTCATTTATACCTTTACTCTTCTTTAGCACAGAAACTCTGTCAAAATTTATACCTGCTCCCGAGCTATCCTTACTATCTTCCGACCTTTTGTAAGTTTTTACAATTCCTTAACCTCTTATAAAAATGCCTTCTCCCGACAGTAGTGTTGTTAGGAATGTAGCAGAGTCTATAGACCTCCTTCTCCTACTGAGACTAGGTATAGAGAAGACGAGATCCCGAGCTCAATAGACTGTCATCGAGCTAGACTACTTAGATTTGACCATGATGAGGCGCGGCTGGCCGCCTAGGGGTGTACCTGGTACAAGATTAAGGCTTCTACCCTTAGGGAATCAGATAGTCCTCTGACTAAGGAGAAGGCATGGATATCCGAGCTATATGAAGTGATAGTTCCCCGAGTTGAAGCCCGAGCTCATCGTCCCCCTGTCGGCTTCCACACCTTTTACGTAAATCAGATAGATAGGGGTCTTAGATTCACCATTCCAAAATTTATCTCAATCTCTGTGACCACCTCGAGGTCAGCCTAGCCAACTTACCCCGAACTCTTTCAGCTCCTTGCTTTCCTTAGGAATTTTGATGAAATTTTATATAGTCCCTATCTCGACCTATACCCTGATGCAACTGCTCCAGATCAAGAGGTTTGGAGAATTTTTATAATTCCAATAAGAAAGAACTCACGTTTATAGGTGGTAACCCGAGCTCCCATAAAGGGTGGATGAGTAGATATTTTTTTATTAAGCGTATCTCTAGTCGGGAGAACCCATGGGGCTGTAACATGTCATGGCGGGATAATGCCCGCACCCTATCCCATTCAACCTCCGAGCAGAGACCCGACCTAAACAAATTCTTATAGGTCATGAGCGATAATTGTTTTAATGCACAGGAGTTGATCGAGCAAGATCTCCTATGCCACTTTAGATTTAATTGGAAAAAATTTCACTTGTCGAGGATTTAGGTATCTCCATCGTCTTTTCGTGCTGCCCTTACTATTTCTGAGATCTTATTCTGTTAACTTGTGTTTGATCTATGCAGACGACAGTATGACCAAAGCTGAGATGATGAAATCTCTAAAGGAGAGGAAAGACAAACCCGAAGAGCTAGCTCTCGTAGCCCGAGCAAAGAGAAGAGAAAGACCCCTTCGGAGGGAAGGGAAAAGCACAAAAAGCACCGTCACGAAGTGGGGGCCACTGATACTGCTCGGACGACCATCCCCAAGGAGCCGGTTAATGTGCCGATAGATACGATGAACTGTTGGGGGATCCGGATCCGCCCCCCGGCTAGGCAGCGGAAGAACAAGAAACAGGTGCCGGGAGGCGATCAATACGAAAAACAGACAATTACAATAATCGTCATACATAGGGCGTTTTAGCATGTTACCTCGCTGGAACTTGTGCCTGGCTCCAACCGGTATTACAATAATCCGGCTCTTCTCGGTAGATTGCGGTAGTTTACGCCAATCAGGTCCACGACCAGATCCGAGACTCCTTCGTCAGGCTGCACTATAAGCCCTGACGAGATCAGCACGAACGAATACTCCTCGAAAAACTAGGCCGGAACAAATTCCGGCGAAGTGGCGGCGGCGGGCGGCGGCGGGCGGCGCACGGCGGCGGCGTGAGTTGGGAAGGGAGGGATGCGTGTATTTGCTAGGTTTAGGGTTGTAACAATTGTATGGTTAAGTCTAGTCTTAAGTCTAATTAAATAGACTTAAGTGTTGGACTTGGACCGGCCCAACGGGCCCGGGTCCAACGATGAACATTCAGTTCATCTCCAACACCGAGACTTTACCGTAACTCCGATCGCCGGTCAGATTGGACCGATCGACTCAGTTTCCGAAACTGAATAATATGATCTGAAAAA
This sequence comes from Dorcoceras hygrometricum, assembly GCA_001598015.1. Classification (NCBI taxonomy): domain Eukaryota; kingdom Viridiplantae; phylum Streptophyta; class Magnoliopsida; order Lamiales; family Gesneriaceae; genus Dorcoceras; species Dorcoceras hygrometricum. The sequence continues at coordinate 93,580 of KV018105.1, forward strand.
CCATTTTTCAGAACCCCAGCGCAAAATGACCGTTTTGCCCCTCAACAGCGGGAAACCTCGGTTTGACCCCTGTTGACTTTTAGGAAGTCGCACTCCCCAAAATCCTCTTCTCGTGCTCAACACATTGAGCTGAGTATCCGTGAGGGAATCTCGAATCCAGTACTTGTGTGACCCACAATGGTTCAGGGATACAGCTAGCCGTGGGCCCAACCATTTTTCAGAACCCCAGCGCAAAATGACCGTTTTGCCCCTCAACAGCGGGAAACCTCGGTTTGACCCCTATTGACTTTTAGGAAGTCGCACTTCCCGAAATCCTCTTCTCGTGCTCAACACATTGAGCTGAGTATCCGTGCGGGAATCTTGAATCTAGTACTTGTGTGACCCTCAATGGTTCAGGGATACAGCTAGCCGTGGGCCCACAACCATTGTGGCT
>KV018105.1:104911-117988 GCA_001598015.1 Dorcoceras hygrometricum
AGATCCGATAGCTATGCATACATCTTGGAGATCAAATAGTGACATCGCGAGTGTAACTAGGTAATCACATTTACCTAAAACACTTCTAGTACTCTGGACAGAGATTCATACACTATTATCCCCTCAGATAGCATAGGATATCCACGCATGTCTGCGAGTGGTGAATCCTCGACAACGATGCATCGACTCCTACATGCATCGGGGTCACACCCAATCCTGCCGCCTGATGACCCAAAGTGAGTCGGCAAACGAGTCAAAGTGAGACGCCTATCATGTAGAGTCTCAATGACGTTTCGAGTCGTGAGGACTAATCAGTACAACCAAGACCTCAGACTTATCCACTCGACAAATGGTAACCACTTGGAAAGTTCGAACGAGGGTAGTTCGATAGATCACCAGGTCACTATCTATCTGCATGCTCAGAACATCACAATGTTCCCTACCAATGAAACATGGTACTTCGCATCGCAGATACTATTCTCCAGCTCGGGCGGCCTTATCCTCATTTTGACGGTCCAATCGACTAGGAACATGTTCAGAATACACAGTGACTATTAGATGTGTTTCATGATATCCGTCATACCCACTATCACATCTAAAATACACTTTAGTGTATTCTAGGTCTTTACTCAACGCAATTGTTAATCATCATACAACACAATGAAAGTAAAGAATGCCATATAAATAAATGCGAATATCATATATAAAGATTGTTTCATACAAGAGTCTATAACCCACACGCCACAAGTTGGCTAGTTGGGCATCTACTCTAACAATTACGCCTAAAAAGCCCGACCAGATCGGCACACAAGCCCAACTCTTGTTGGCACCGATCTCGTTAGGCCTTCTAGTGCAGGCTGACGAAGGAGTCTCGTATCCGGTCGTGGACCTGATTGACGTTATCAACCGCCACTACCGTGAAGTGCCGGTTTCCTCGAGAAACTGGTCGGAGCCAGGCACGAGGAAACCGGTCGGAGCCAGGCACGAGTTGCCAGCAAGTTAGTCATCTAAACGCCCTATGAATGTCATAGATTGTTTGTTTTATTGAATTGTATTGATCGTCTCCCGGCAATTTTTGTTCTTCCGCTGCCTCGCCGGGAGGCGTGATCCGGATTCGCCGTGGTTCCCCAACAGTAATCAAGAAGGATTACTACTCAAGGTATTGTCAAGTCATTCTTAGTGGGAATTTCTTCATTCCTGAAATAATTTTCTTACAAGGATAGATTTTAAGCGTAATATCTCCGAAGATGGATAATATTCCAGGGCCTTTGAGTTCTTACTCAAGGTATTGTCAAGTCATTCTAGTGGGAATTTCTTCATTCCTGAAATAAGTTTTCTTACAAGGATAGATTTTAAGCGTAATATCTCCGAAGATGGATAATATTCCAGGGCCTTTGAGTTCTTTTTCCTGATACATCTTCTAGATAATATGCGGCGATGTCTGCTCTGTCCACAATTTTAAATGGCCCCTCGTACTTGGGATCAAGCTTTCCTCTGTCTCCTTGATGTTGAATCTTTTTCCAGACCAAGTCTCCTACTTTATATCTTCGAGGTCGGACCCTTTTGTTATAGGCCTGAGTCATTCTCTTTTGATAAGCCAATAGTCGTATCTCGGCCCTAGCTCTTCTTTCTTCAAGATGGTCCAGTTCAAGACTTTGGATTTCATCATTGTCTTTGCTATACTCTGTCACCCTGAGGCTATTTGACCAATTTTAGCGGACAGGAGAGCTTCAGTCCCATAGACCATGTAGTAAGGTGTCTCTCCGGTGCCTGTTCGAGAAGTAGTTCGGTAGGCCCACAAAACACTGGGTAATTCATCTACCCATTTTCCTTTGGCCGAACCTGGTCGTGTCTTGAGAGCTTGCACGGTAGATCTATTAGTAACCTCAACCCGCCCATTGCTCTGAAGGTAAGACACCAAATTAAATATTTGTTCAATCTTCATCTCTTGACACCACGCCCGGACTTTTCACCCGCAAAATTTCCTTCCATTATCTGATATGAGTCTTCGAGGAATTCCTAAACGACAGACGATGTTTTTCCACAAGAATTTTAATACCTCTGCTTCAGATATTTTTGCCAACGGCTCGGCTTCTACCCACTTAGAAAAGAATCTACCGCAACCAACAAGAACTTTCTCTGTCCTCCTGCTGGGGGAAAAGGTCCTACAATGTCGATGCCCCACTAGTCGAAGGGACACAAGGAGAGGACCGACCTTAATAGTTAGGCGGGCTGTTTCTGCAAATTGGCATGCCTTTGACAGTCATGACAAGTTCGAACTAGAGCCAAATCGTTCTTCTGCATAGTGGGCCAGAAAAAACCTGCAAGGAGAGCCTTCCTAGCCAGAGCTATACTCCCGAGGTGGTTTCCGTAACTTCCTTCGTGGATTTCTCTCAACACATATCTGGCTTCCTCATGGCCTAAACATTTCAAGAGTGGTTTAGAAAATGATCTCTTGTATAACGTACCATTCAATAGCGCAAAACGGAGAGCCCGTCGTGTGAGGATTGAGATTCGACAATTAGTGATTAATCTAGTAATCAGATTTGGTTTGGGACTAGTCACTGGAGTTGTGGATTTTTGAATTTCAGATTTGAGAATTTTGTCGAATCTAGTTGGTGATTTTCAGATTTGACATAGAACTGTTAAGCTTTGAGTCGTTGGTCTTTATCGAGTGATATCTGAGTAGTCGAGTTTAGCACGGAAAATGATGCGTCGTCGTTTCGCAAATTCAGATGTCTCTCTAGTGTGTGGAATCTGTTCAGGGGCATGACCAGATGTCAACGTGGGTCAATAGTGATGTGTAGCGAGCGAGCGTTGATGGGAGAGTTAGCGCGGAGATGCCACGTGTTAGTAAACGTTGCTGAGTTGACCGCTGTTGGAGCGTTAATCAGATCTGGATGAGCGTGAGCAGCAGTGAGTGTTGGGATCTGTATCAGATGTGAGGCAGTGCGACATCGTTTTGCATAGTTGGTGGGAACCTCTGATGCGATGCCGTTTTGATTAGTTGCGCGTGTTAGAGTTAGTGAGGCAGATTTGTGTGAGCGCTGAGGACTCAGATGTGAGTTAGCGCTGGAATCAAATTTGAGGATTTATGTCTCAGCGCTAGGATCTGAAGCAGGAATCTGATTTCGTCGGTGATTGACTGTCACTGTATATTTTGACGAGGGATTTTAAATACAAGTGCTGATCGACACTTAGCGTATTTCGACCCCGATATTTTCTATCTTCCTCAGTGAAATCCTCGATAGTTACTGTTCACCGAACCCTTCTCCGCTAGATTGTCGTTGATTTCGGCCGTTGTTTGGAGCAAGACTGGTGGCGCCGAGTTCGTCTTGCTTAGACCTTTCAACTGATACCAATCTGGAGTTGAAGATCAACACGTAGGAGGAGCACGAAGGATTTACAGTGTTCGGGAATTTTCGCAACAGTGAACCCGAGAGTTCTTCAGTTCTTCTGAGCTTCTGAGTAAGTGTTTCCTTACTGTTTCAAGCTTAGTTCTAGCAGTTAGAACCTGCGGTGATAGCTAGAACCAGATTTGAGTTCTGACCGTAGGCAGTAAGGTATAGAAATTCATATTTTAGTTGAGTTGTTAGATGCTTTGGCAGATTTGGGCTCTCAGGCAGTTTCTGCTTCGTTTTGATACTGGCGAGGAAGCAGACTTGAGAAGGCTGAGGTTGCCGTGCCCTGGAGATCTGTTGATGTGGAATCTGAGTTTCGAGGTACGAATTGAGCTTCTAATTATAGCTTTGACATAAGCGTGTAGTATTTTGTAGCATGAATGGGATTCTGAGTATTCTGTGTTTATGTGAAACAGGTTTGGCTCATTGCTTGAAATTATGTTCTGTTTTACGTGAATTATGCATGTGGAATCAGATATGAATTTCTTGGCATACATGCATACATATTGAGCCTGTTGATCGATTGAAACCTAATTAAGAGCCACGTTGTGATCGGCAGACAGATGTGTCGTGCCTGAAAGGTCCAACGCTATCATTGGAGTGGTGACCAACAGATTTGTCGTGTCTGAATACCACCGGGCTGTGATGGTTAATTGATTGGCCAGACCTGAATATCACGGACCGATGATTTTCACCGGCTGATTGGTTGTGCGTGGTATAGAGGCTCGCCTTTGTATTGCGAGCTGACTCGTTGGCCTAGATGACCGATCCTTTGACAGCCTCATTCATTCATGTTTTAATTTACTGCATGTTTATGAGTTGTTGTTGTCTTAGTGCTCTTCGTACTGAGGTTTGACCTCGTATTTATTTTCCTGTTTTGTGTTCTTGGGTCTGTGTTACCCAATGCAGGAGCCACAGGTAATCTGGCTGGGCAGAGTGGAGCTTCAGCTAGTAGATCCCCGCTTGGTTGAGTCCCAGTGTATTTGTATATTATGTTTTGAACCAGGGGATGCCCTGAGTTTCTATGTATTTTGGGGATCTGTTATTTGAGTGTAATTGTTTACCTGTCTGTAGTTGGATTTGAGTAAATCCTATTTTGAATATGAATATTTTGAATGATGATTTTTATTGTTCAGGCCCAATACTTCGAAAATTTTTAAGCCCTATTTTTATGCTTCCGTGTGTATGTGCTTAATTGTGCTGTTAATCTTTGTTGGCTAGCACGGGGCCTGACACGTCGTTTGATTTGTCGAGCCTTTTGGGGATCCTCGGGTAAGACTTGATGAGTGATATACTCATAGATTTCATATCGCCAATCCGAGGTGGATATTTTCTCAGGACTTGTCTCAACCTGGTAAATTTGTGATGTCAGCTCTTGTCCCTGTACTTCTTTTCCTGAGGATGGAGCAAGAGAACTAGCCATCCTAGCGAGCCTGTCCGCCTTTTCATTACGTTCCCGAGGTATTTGCTCCAGAACTACCTCAGAGGAGGTTTCCATTAAGTTTTGAACCACCAACTGTGAGTCTGAATAGAGCACTACCCGAGCTATCCCCATATTCTTTGCTGCTCGGAGCCCGACGACTAAGGCCTCATACTCTGCTTCATTATTGGAGGCCTTGAAATCAAGAGTGATAGCTAGACTTGTTTCTTCCCCCCAAGGATACACCAGGACTACCCCGACGCCACTTCCAGTTGAGCAAGAAGACCCATCCACATAGACCTTCCATCTTTCCTCTTGCTCGAGGTGCACTGCTTCTACCGAGACTTGTTTCTTCCCCCCAAGGATACACCAGGACTACCCCGACGCCACTTCCAGTTGAGCAAGAAGACCCATCCACATAGACCTTCCATCTTTCCTCTTGCTCGAGGTGCACTGCTTCTACCGAGAAATCTGCTAATGCCTGCGCTTTTACCGCTGTCCGAGGCTAGAACTGTATATCATATTCATTGAGCTCGGTAACCCACTTGACAAGTCTCCCTGAGGCGTTGGGATGAGAAACAATCTGCTCTAATGCACTGCTAGTGAGAACAATAATCGTCTGAGATAAGAAATAAGGTCTGAGGCACGGATCTGTTATGACCAAGGCCAGAGATAACTTCTCCTGCGTGGTGTAATTCAATTCAGCCCCTTTCAGAGCATGACTCCCAAAGTATACTGGCTGATGCATCTGTCCCTCCTCTCGAACTAGGACCGAGCTAGCTGCTTGTGGGTTGACGGAGAGATACACAAACAACGATTCCCCGAGCTCTGGCTTATCCCCTCAGATATGTTTTCAACTCCTGAAACGCCTTCTCGCTATGCTCATTTCATTCAAAATGTTTGGCCTTGTGGAGTATCTTGAAGAAAGGAAGACTCCGGTCAGGCGACCTTGAGATAAATCGGGAGAGGGCAGCGATCCTCCCTGTCAACCTCTGTACCTCTTGAATGTTTCGAGGAGGGCACATTGAAGCAAGAGCTCGTACCTTCTCCGGGTTAGCCTTGATTCCCCAACGAGTAACCATGTATCCCAAGAATTTTCCAGTCCGAGCTCCGAACACACAATTGTCGGGGTTCAACTTGATCTGATAATCCCGAAGAGTATTGAAAGTCTCCTCTACATCGGATATAAAGTCCTTATCCTCCCGAGACTTCACCAATATGTCGTCGACATATACCTCAACGTTTCTCCCGATATGGTTCTTGAACACTTTGTCCATCAGCCTCTGATAAATTGCCCCTGTATTCTCAAGTCCAACGGGCATGACGACATAGCAGAATGTCCCATCTGCCGTAACAAACTGACCTTACGCTGATTCTCCTCAGCCAGTGTAATTTGATGATACCATTGATAGGCATCCAGGAAAATGAGCAACTCGTGACCTGAGGTGGAGTCAACAAGTTGATCAATTCTGGGAAGCGGATAACAGTCTTTGGGACAAGCCTTGTTCAGATCCTGGAAGTCCACACACATCCTTCACTTTCTGGTAGCCTTCGGTACTAGCACCATATTAGATAACCAGGTAGAAAAGTGTACCTATTTTATATGCCCGGCATGCAATAAATCCCCGACCTAATTCTTGATAACTGCGTCCTTCTCGGGACCAAAGTGTCTCCTCTTCTGAAAAAATTTTCGGGAGCTCGGGGAGAAATTCAATCTATACTCCATTACTTCGCGCCTGAACCCTTTCAGGTCGAAAGGGGACCAGGCGAACACCTCCTTGCTCTTCTCCAAACATTGAATCAATTGTGCCCGCACCTCCTCTAAAAGAGTCTTGGCTACCTTTACAACCCCAGCTGGGGGAACGAGGACTACCTCTTCCTCCTCGTCCTCGGTAGCCACTTGAAAATCTTCCTCGACTATGTTCACACCTCTGTCCTCCCGAGCCCTAGGATGGTCTTGGGCTCGGGACTTAGCCAACTTCTGCTCCACTCTTACCTCCTCCACATAACACTTTCTCGCCATCTTCCGATCTCCGATCACTTCACCCCCTCGGTAGCCACTTGAAAATCTTCCTCGACTATGTTCACACCTCTGTCCTCCCGAGCCCTAGGATGGTCTTGGGCTCGGGACTTAGCCAACTTCTGCTCCACTCTTACCTCCTCCACATAACACTTTCTCGCCATCTTCCGATCTCCGATCACTTCACCCACTAAATCTCCAATTGGAAACTTAATCTTCTGATGTAGGGCCGAGGCCACGGCCAAGAAGGCGGCCATGGCTGGTCTTCCTAGGATAACATTATGTTAGGACCGAAGGAAGGAATAAAAGCAAACGAGAGCTGCTACTTGTTAAATAAAAAAATTTGCGCTGCTATTGTGAGGTGCAATACCTTGGGTTCTTGAACATTAAAACAGAACACCGGAGACAGATCTGGTATGTAATAAAAACATATGGAAATCACCAGAAATGAATCCTAATTTTAAAACTCAATGCAAACGGATTTCTTGAAACAGAAATCTGTTCAACTGTGCAAGTGTGTGATTTGATGCGTGCGTGCTAATGTAAAATGCATATGCGGAATACTGTAAATAAAAGAATACAATACACTGATATTCGTTACTGGATGTTCGGAGCTCAATCTCCTACATCTCTCCTTCTTCCTCCTCGGAAGGTTCCATTAGAAGATGAGTCACCGAGCCTCGCTCCAGCTGAACTCATATACTTTACACCAGCCCTCGGTTGTCACTCACTTGTTTTACGCCTATGTGAGAAAGGCTACAGACACAGAGTTTAACGTCTTCGTGCTTGGACGGGATCTGATTTTTTTTTGTGATTCACTCGCTAAGAAATTACGCACATCTCTCAAAATATGCGAGTGAATCTGTGTGTGTGAGATTTTACAGTGTATCGCTCAACTCTCAAATGATAAATCTCACACACTGGGAAATGCTCCCAAAGAGCTGATGAAGACTCAGCAGTCGACACTGCAATAAGCTTCTCTCTAATGATGGTCGACTGCTTCATCTTCCTGTTTTTCTTCCCTCTTTGCACTGTGCGTTCCTTATTCTGATTGTTGTCTATTGATCACACAGCGTCAAAAAATCTTCCTTCAAATTCATCTTGTATATAAAGCCTCTGTTCAATTAAATCCGTTGGACACAATTTTCTTCCCGTTCAAATATGTTCTGTAAAGTACCGAAAGGGAGTTGTCCTTGTGTCCTTTTCTTTTGCAGGATTTTTGTCATCTTCAACACTTTAACTTGGCTCAGTAGTTGACATCCAGCTTTAGTAATTCTTCATAATATAATTCGTCAACTGCTTTGCTTGCACCTGATCAACGTCTGTTATCAGCTTTTGCCTTTCTTCATGTAATCAACAACTGTTAGCTTCTGTTGTCAGTTGATTCATCTTTTCAATTGCTGAATCCATCTTTTCTTCGCGCTACAGCTGGTTCAATTTTCTTTCTTTGATAGCATCTGAATTACCCAACGACTGGTTTACTGTAGCTTTCGTCTGGATTGCCTGTTAAGAGTTAAACGACGTCGCTCCATATCTTGCGCTTCTCTTATCAACTGATGATATCTTTTGCACAACTGCTGATATTGCTGACGTCATAGTTGCTAATCACAGCTTCCTCTAATAGAAAAGCTGTCGTCATCATCGCTGATTTCAGATTCCTCTTCCCATCGACGTATGATTCATTTTCGTTTGCGTAACAGCTGATTAACATCGTCTGGACAGCATCTGAATTACATCTTCATGCACCAGGTGGTCCAGATATCAACGTCTGATCAGACTTCACTAAACAACGTCTTTGGACGTCTCCATTGCTAATCCAGCTGCCGTCTAAGTGATAAACCAAACCAGCTGTGAACTCTCCTGATAAGCACTGGTCTTCACATCTTAACTAACATCTGAAATGTTCTCGAAGGCTCTCCAGCTGCTGTCAGGTAACTCATCTTTTCCTGCACGCTAAGTAGAAACATTAGAAACACAATAACAGGTTTTGTGTAATTCAAAACTCAGATCTGGGTCTGTTATCCAGATCCATCAATCTCTCCCTTTTTGATTTATACAAAACCTCAAATAACATATGCATGATCTAACAATTCTCTCCCTTTTTGTGGGAATCAAAAAGAGGTCAAAATCTGGTCTTCCCGAATTTTAAATCAAAGCTCTCCCTACACTGCCACAACAAAAACAACGTGACAGCAGGAATTTTACAGATTTTCAAAATCAAAACAGATTTTGGGAACAACCGTATGCAACAATATGCTATGATTTTGAAAAAGGCGATCGAAACAAAACTGAAGCTGATGCATAAATAGATAGCTCAAATTATTAAAGACAAAGACATCACTCACCCTGTCTTTTATAACATAAGCTCAAGGAAACACAAAACATCTGCAGCTGAAATAACTTCCGCATACCATCAGAGCATTTTAAAACATTTTAAAGCATTTTAAAACATATAGCTCAAGCGTTTTAAAATAAATGCTCGTTCAATAACAACCTGCTCTGATACCATTTGTTAGGACCGAAGGAAGGAAATAAAAGCAAACGAGCGATGCTACTTGTTAAATAAAAAAATTTGCACTGCTATTGTGAGGTGCAATACCTCGGGTTCTTGAACATTAAAACAGAACACCGGAGACAAATCTGGTATGTAATAAAAACATGCGGAAATCGCCAGAAATGAATCCTAATTTTAAAACTCAATGCAAACAGATTTCTTTAAACAGAAATCAGTTCGACTGTGCAAGTGTGATTTGAAGCGTGCGTGCTAATGTAAAATGCATATGCGGAATACTGTAAATAAAAAAATACAATACACTGATATTCGTTTCTGAATGTTCGGAGCTCAATCTCCTACATCTCCCCTTCTTCCTCCTCGGAAGGTTCCATTAGAAGATGAGTCATCGAGCCTCGCTCCAGGTGAACTCATATCCTTTACACCAGCCCTCAGCTGTCACTCACTTGTTTTACGCCTATGTGAGAAAGGCTACAGACACAGAGTTTAACGTCTTTGTGCTTGGACGGGATCTGATTTTTGTTTGTGATTCACTCGCTAAGCAATTACGCACATCTCTCAAAATATGCGAGTGAATCTGTGTGTGTGAGATTTTACAGTGTATCGCTCAACTCTCAAATGATAAATCTCACACACTGGGAAATGCTCCTAAAGAGCTGATGAAGACTCAGCAGTCGACACTGCAATAAGCTTCTCTCTAATGATGGTCGACTGCTTCATCTTCCTGTTTTTTTCTTTCTTTGCACTGTGCGTTCCTTTTTCTGATTGTTGTCTATTGATCACACAACGTCGAAAAAATCTTCCTTCAAATTCATGTTGTATATAAAAACTCTGTTCAATTAAATCCGTTGGACAAACTTTTCTTCCCGTTCAAATATGTTATGTAAAGTACCGACAGGGAGTTGTCCTTGTGTCCTTTTCTTTTGCAGGCTTTTTGTCGTCTTCAACACTTGAACTAGGCTCAGCAGTTGACATCCAGCTTTAGTAATTCTTCATAATATAATTCGTCAACTGCTTGTTAAGAGTTAAACGACTTCACTCCATCTCTTGCGCTTCTCTTATCAACTGCTGATATCATTTGCTCAACTGCTGATATTGCTGATGTCATAGTTGCTGATCACAGCTTCCTCTAATAGAAAAGCTGTCGTCATCATCGCTGATTCCAGATTCCTCTTCCCATCGACGTCTGATTCATTTACGTTTGCGCAACAGCTGATTAACATCGTCTGGACAGCATCTGAATTACATCTTCATGCACCAGCTGGTCTAGATATCAACGTCTGATCAGACTTCACTAAACAACGTCTGATCAGACTCCACTTTGGCTTCCATCAACAGCTGATCCATGTACACCTTAGCGCTTGCAGCTGATTCATCATCCCCTTAGCGCTCCAGCTGGTCCTTATACACCTAAGTTCTCCAGCTGTTTCAGACTCTCTTTTAGCGATTGTCACAGCTGCTGGTCTAACTTGGCCTCCGCCTAATTATGAACAACTGACTCAACTTTGGACGTCTCCATTGCTAATCCAGCTGCCGTCTAAGTTATAAACCAAACCAGCTGTGAACTCTCCTGATAAGCACTGGTCTTCACATCTTAACTAACATCTGAAATGTTCTCGAAGGCTCTCCAGCTGCTGTCAGGTAACTCATCTTTTCCTGCACGCTAAGTAGAAACATTAGAAACACAATAACAGGTTTTGGGTAATTCAAAACTCAGATCTGGGTCTGTTATCCAGATCCATCAATCTCTCCCTTTTTGATTTACACAAAACCTCAAATAACATATGCATGATCTAACAATTCTCTCCCTTTTTGTGGGAATCAAAAAGAGGTCGAAAGCTGGTCTTCCCGAATTTTAAATCAAAGCTCTCCCTACAATGCCACAACAAAAACAACGTGACAGCAGGAATTTTACAGATTTTCAAAATCAAAACAGATTTTGGGAACAACCGTATGCAACAATATGCTATGATTTTGAAAAAGGCGATCGAAACAAAACTGAAACTGATGCATAAATAGATATCTCAAATTATTAAAGACAAATACATCACTCACCCTGTCTTTTATAACATAAGCTCAAGGAAACACAAAACATCAGCAGCTGAAATAACTTCCGCATACCATCAGAGCATTTTAAAACATTTTAAAGCATTTTAAAACATATAGCTCAAGCGTTTTAAATAAATGCTCGTTCAAAAACAACCTGCTCTGATACCATTTGTTAGGACCGAAGGAAGGAAATAAAAGCAAACGAGCGCTACTACTTGTTAAATAAAAAAATTTGCGCTGCTATTGTGAGGTGCAATACCTCGGGTTCTTGAACATTAAAACAGAACACCGGAGACAGATTTGGTATGTAATAAAAACATGCGAAAATCGCCAGAAATGAATCCTAATTTTAAAATTCAATGCAAACAGATTTCTTTAAACAGAAATCTGTTCGACTGTGCAAGTGTGTGATTGATGCGTGCGTGCTAATGTAAAATGCATATGCGGAATACTGTAAATAAAAGAATACAATACACTGATATTTGTTACTGGATTTTCGGAGCTCAATCTCCTACATCTCTCCTTCTTCCTCCTCGGAAGGTTCCATTAGAAGATGAGTCACCGAGCCTCGCTCCAGCTGAACTCATATCCTTTACACCAGCCCTCGGCTGTCACTCACTTGTTTTACGCCTATGTGAGAAAGGCTACAGACACAGAGTTTAACGTCTTCTTGCTTGGACGGGATCTGATTTTTGTTTGTGATTCACTCGCTAAGCAATTACACACATCTGTCAAAATATGCGAGTGAATCTGTGTGTGTGAGATTTTACAGTGTATCGCTCAACTCTCAAATGATAAATCTCACACACTGGGAAATGCTCCTAAAGAGCTGATGAAGACTCAGCAGTCGACACTGCAATAAGCTTCTCTCTAATGATGGTCGACTGCTTCATCTTCCTGTTTTTCTTCCCTCTTTGCACTGTGCGTTCCTTTTTCTGATTGTTGTCTATTGATCACTGTCAGGCCCCGTGCTAATTACTATCTATTAACACATAAATAAGCGCATAATCACGAAAGTTCCTTTTTCTGATTGTTGTCTATTGATCACACAACGTCGAAAAAATCTTCCTTCAAATTCATGTTGTATATAAAAACTCTGTTCAATTAAATCCGTTGGACAAACTTTTCTTCCCGTTCAAATATGTTATGTAAAGTACCGACAGGGAGTTGTCCTTGTGTCCTTTTCTTTTGCAGGCTTTTTGTCGTCTTCAACACTTGAACTAGGCTCAGTAGTTGACATCCAGCTTTAGAAATTATAATATAATTCGTCAACTGCTTCGCTTGCACCTGATCAACGTCTGTTATCAGCTTTTGCCTTTCTTCATGTAATCAACAACTGTTAGCTTCTGTTGTCAGCTGATTCATCTTTTCAACTGCTGAATCCATCTTTTCTTCACGCTACATCTGGTTCAATTTTCTTCTTTGATAGCATCTGAATTACCCAACGACTGGTTTACTGTAGCTTTCGTCTGGATTGCCTGTTAAGAGTTAAACGACTTCACTCCATCTCTTGCGCTTCTCTTATCAACTGCTGATATCATTTGCTCAACTGCTGATATTGCTGATGTCATAGTTGCTGATCACAGCTTCCTCTAATAGAAAAGCTGTCGTCATCATCGCTGATTCCAGATTCCTCTTCCCATCGACGTCTGATTCATTTACGTTTGCGCAACAG
>KV018106.1:16043-37691 GCA_001598015.1 Dorcoceras hygrometricum
CAGCAGACACACACACGCAATTCCACCAGCTGGTACCAGACGCAACATCGAAACGACGTCGCGCCAACTAATCTAAACGCAGTCGTTTTAGCCCTCAACGCAAATACACTAATGCATCTGCTGATTTCAACACGCGCAAGTTTCCTCTCGAGCTACAGGAATGTTGACCCGCGTTGACATCTGCTTCTGCTGAACAACCAGCAGACACACACACGCAATTCCACCAGCTGGTACCAGACGCAACATCGAAACGACGTCGCGCCAACTAATCTAAACGCAGTCGTTTTAGCCCTCAACGCAAATACACTAATGCATCTGCTGATTTCAACACGCGCAACCAGACTTCACGCAAACGAAGGCGTTTCATACCCTGCGTTACCAAAACCCGCTTCGACTGGTTTTGCCACCGACCAGCTGCTAGCTCACAAAACCAGCTTTTACTCAAAAATCTCAAAAACACGAAAACATCCAGAATTGCTCCAAATGCTATTTCAGACCCGAAAATGTATACCAAACTCTCAAACAGAGATTTGAACCAGCGGAGATCTCAAAAACCGATACAATCCAACAATTAATCTTAATACAAATCCAGGTCTCACATCCAAGCCCCTTGAACAGCCCTTAGCTGAAGCAATGCAAGAACCGATCAAAACATGTTAGAAACATATGTAACATGAATGGATCTAAAACATTAAACGTAGATCAATGCAATTCACATACAATTCGTGTATTTTAACATTAAAAACAGTTTATATGACATAAATGGTGAGAAAAATGATAGATATTACATGCCTTTGTCGGAGAAACAGAAGATCTGCGAGTTACCGACGTGTAGAACGCGAGATCGGGACAAGACCACCTTGAATCACCAAAATTTTGAAGAAAACCGATGGGGTGCAGGAGGAAGAGGGGGACGTCTCTATGAGGGAGGGAGGAGGCTAGGGATTCACCAATTTTTAGGTTTGAAATAATGAGTGGTGACAAAATGATCCCTCCAAATGGTTTAATTAAGAAATTAAAGAATTTTCCTATTCTACCCCTCCCCTCGGTTAAAAGTTAATCTAAAACTCTATCTTATGCTTTGAAATCTCTAATTTTTGTAATATTAGTCCTCCTAAATTTTAAAATACAATAAAGCCCATTAAAACAGTTCGTATATGAGAAAAACGGGTTCCCCTCAACCAATAATCATAAAAAGTCATTTTTTCGAAAATTGCTGCTTAAAAAATAATAAATTTTGCTCTTAAAAATCTGAGAATATAAAAATTTCAAATAATTTTCATCTCGATCGTCCCTAGTCTCGTCCACGCGTCCGGAACTCAAACAGACTAAAAACATACATGCATATCATGCAACATTAAAATCACAAATAAATCACATAAAATAGCGTTTATCTAAATCATTTTCCCTCTAGTCATGCACTCATTTCTACGCATTTAGTATTTCTTGGGCGTTACAATGGGTCTCTGAATGGACCAAGTAAACAAGCAAACACACAATGGCTCTAGACGAGAAGAATAGAGCCGAGCTGGTAAACCAGATCAGGGAAGAGAAAACCTGATCAAGGAACCGCATCACCTGGATGCTTATGATGGGGAAGCAGAAGGTTGCTGTAGTGAAAGAAGGAACCAGCTGGGAAGGAAACCAACTGAGAAACCAGCTCAGTAAAGTCATCTGTTCTGTACAATAGCCGGCAGGAAAGAACAGAACGAGAGCAGATGACAAGAACAAATCAGAAAGGTTGCTCGAGAGCAGATCATGGAAGTAGGGACTCTATCTAGCAAAGTCATGAACAGTCATAAAGTGGGAAAGAAAATTTGCTAGATAGAGGAACTCTAAGCTCTGAAGATGATGAAGATCAGCTCTAGTTGAGAACAAAGAAGCTGGTGAGGAGAAGAAGAGAGATTTGAAAGGTTGAAGAAGAAACCAGCTCAAAGACCAGCTCAGCGCAAACCAGAACAGAGAAAAGCTGGCAAGCTGGTTAAGGATAAACCAGCTCGATGAACAAGAACAGAGCCAAGCTGGTTAAGGTTAAACCAGCTCAGCGATTAGAACAGATCAAAACAGAGAGAAAAGCAGAGATCAAGAGCAGAAGCAGAATAAAGGACAAGCAAAGCGATTTGAATACAAGACTATACACAGAATGCTTTTCAGTATTCAAATCGACTTGTCTGTATTGTCTTGTCAGAGTATAGTGCTCACATTCTAAAAGCCGAAAATCCTGCAGACGCATTTATGGACAAAGGATGCAAAGTACAAACATGTCAGAAGACTTTTCAAACGGCTACTAGTTTGTGGCCAACGGATTAAACTCTGCATCAGGCTATAAATATCAAGAGCACGCACAGATGAAAATAGGGTGGAATGCGGAAAGAAAGTGTTGTACAAGTGCATAATAGAAAACAAAGAAATGCACAACACATAGCAGTGTTCGTCGCAAGTTTGCACACTCTGTGGCAGCTGATGTGCAATCTGGTTCAGTGCTTAGATATGAGCTAATGCACTGATGGACTTAAAAGAACAATCAAGTCGACAGCACAAGCTCTGGGAAGACATTGTCAAACCAGCTCGGACAGGAACACTTCCCGATGTGTGAGATTCTATCTTTGAGAGATTGAGCGTACACTGTAATCTCACACACGATTCACTCATATATTCGAGAGGAGCGAAACAGAAAAATGAGTGAATCAAATTGAAAACTCTCCATTGTAGTCTTTGGACAGAGACGTTAAACAAGTCTAGTTGTCTTTCGCACTGAGACTTTAAAGAAATGTGTGTAGCCTTTCTCACTGAGGCATAAAAGAAGTGATGTTAGACACACAGCTTGCGGGCTTAGTGTGCAGCGGTGTTGCTAGGAGTTCCTGCGGCTGCTGGTCGTAGGAGTGGGTTGTAGCGAAGGATCGCTGCAATCAAAGCATTCTAGTGGAATCCTTCCCGATTGCGGAAGAAGGGGAGACGTAGGAGATTCAGCTCCGAACTTCCATAAACAAATTGCAGCGTATTTCTTTACTGCTTACTACATTTACATTCACGCATTGCATACTTGTTTACTAAGCATAAAACCTTAAAAGAGCTTTCGAACATAAGAGTTCAGGTTGAGTTATTTCCGCATGATTTTAATTCATTACTCAATCTGTATCTCAGTGCATTAACATTCAAAAACAATGAGCCATTGCAGCTCAAATAGTATGAAACCAGCTGGTGATCTGGACTAGCTCGCAGAGCTTTAGTCCAACTTCACGTCAATCTGGTTTCTGGTTGCGTGCTGGTTTTTAACTTGTAAATTTTAAAATGCACGTAACTTATGGGTTTGGTGTTAGGACTGTGTAAGAGCATACGTGATGTGGCAGAGCTAATGAATATCCATTTTTTTGATCCTAACGAGCGTTTTAAAATCGCAGGGATATGTAAGCCTATTTAATTTTTACAAAGGATTTTATACTAATTAGAACTTTCATCATCTCATGTAATTAGTTTTTACAACACACATCCTTAAATGCATGTATTAGCTGTCCAACACTTTTATTTCTTCCATTTGCATTGCTCAAGTCATTCGTTTATATATGTCAAACAAGTTGATAACTAATGGTGCAATCAACATTTCTTGAATTCGTTAGAAGTTAGATTTTAGTCATTTTCGTTCAAAAATACATGCTAATTATTTATCTTTTTATATGAAACCACATATCCATAAGATCTGTATGACTACGTTAACGAGCCTAGCTTAATTGGCCTAAACTGTATAAGGCCCAAAACAAAAGGAGGTCCAATAAGTGCCGCCCTTACCTTTTGCGCCGATCATAGTCCAGAATTCGGAGGGCGGAGAGATCGCAGTGTCGCGAACTCAGCCGCCATGGCCGGCGGCGGTTACTCGTGCAAGACGGCGAGAGAAACTTTAGAATGGATTGTTGCCATCAAAGATTTCCTAGAGCCCTACAGATTCTTCTTGGATGCTCATGTTGTCAATTTCTTCACTGTAATTCTTCTTTCAGTTGGAATGTAAATTCTAGAAATTGAATTGTCTTTGCGCTGCAATAACTGTTGGTGTTCGACTGAATTCTAATAGGACAGACTGTGGGAGGCTGTGGACAAAGAGTGGATGGATTGCTGCGGAGAGAACCTGTGGAGAATCTCCTTCAAATTCCTTCTGGTGTGGTGCAGGTACTTTCTTGATGTCCATATTATCAATTTTCAGGTCAGAGTCGTGTGCTTTACAATTTGAAGGGTGCCAAATGTGTTGCAATTTTAGCTATGGTTTTCTGGGTATCACCTGTACCTTTTATAGTTTGTTGCTTCAAAGCTATGTACTTCTAATCTAATGGTACCATGTTGGTTGATACCGAACTTAACATCACCACACAATCATCACCATTCCCATCTGGACCGAGCTAGACATATTCTAAGCAGGGATAATAATCATCAGAAAACTTCAGAATATAGAACTTAACAACACACACAATCATCACCATTCCATACAGATCGAGCTAGACATTTTCCAAGACGGGGATGATAATGATAAAAAATCTGCAGAATACCGAACGTCGTTTCAACTTTAATTTGCAAACGGTGGTAGTATATCCACTATGTTTGACATATATTTATGAGAAAATTGACTCTAAGAGGTATCTATATTTAGTATAGGCCACCATACCTAGTGTTGTAGTGGCATAATCTTCTCCAATATTAAGCTTAGGCATGGATTGATCCTTAAGCAAATATTTCCCCCACTTGTAAAACAAACAAATCCATTGATTCCAAATAAAGAATAAATAAATAAATTAAAATCAGAAATCAAAAGTAACTCAAATGTTAAATATTCTGATATCTAAACTATTAAGGAAATCCACAGAACTAGTACTATATTAGAACACCGTTTCACAGAATAAAATCAATTACGAGTCTATACCAAACACAAATCAAAGCAAAAGAGTGGTTAAATCTTGAGATTTAAGATTCGAAGATTTTCATTTGTAATTTAAAATTATATATCTTAAAATTTTCAATTATAATCTAGGATTTAAGAAGAATGAGAATATATTTCTTTATTACTTTGTTTTATTTTTTATTTTTAATTTCCGCTTAGGTGGGTGAATTTAACACCTTGACTCCCTACCCCTCCTCGAACCTGTAAGAAGCAAGTTGAGGGTGGGGGTGTGCGGATAACTTCACCTGCCTCCACATATGTTCCGTCACTGATAGTTCCATATTGGTTGCACAACCGTGGCTTAGTAGGGTAGAATCAAGCTTGTCGGAGAGTCATGGAAAAATTGTTTAAAAATGAATTTGAAATGATACTCGTCTTGACTTATTTGAATTGTACAACAATTACTCTTGAAATTTTGTAGCTCCGAAAATCTATCAATTGATCCATAACCTTAGTTCTTTATTTAGTTTTTTCTGTCGCTGCTCTGCTCTCCATTTGAAATCCCCCATCTGGCCTAAGCTTGGAGATATATCTATGAAATTTTGAATTCTTTGATTATAACATAATTCCCTTTTCTCAATTTGCTGAGGATAGAATTATTGGCCTGCCTCACTTAAAGAGTTTGCTTGCACTTTAAGAGCGCTTTCTCTTCCTCGTGAACAAGCTGATCTGCAGGGGGTATGTTCTGCTCTACCCCATTCTGCATGTTAATATTTTCTTTTACCGTGATGCCTTCTGAGATATTGTTAGTAAAGTCCATTTTGTTCTTGTGGTTTTTATGAAGTCATATCTTACACTAATATATAAGAACTTCTAGAAGAGAACTTCATCCTCATACTTCAGATGACTGTAGGTTATAGTGAAGCACTTCAGGAATTTTTTGGACAATTTGTATTTCTTCTACTTTTTAAAATTGTTTGAACTAACTAGATATCACGATCAACTTCATTCTGAAAATCACGTCAATTTTGATTTATCCCTTCGTCTTAACAGGCTTTCCCAGGTCTGAATGTGGCATCACTTAATGATGTAATATCTCAAGGCATGAATCAAAAGAAAAAGCATGAGGTATGTTGCGCCCTGTCTTATTTTGTTTGTTCTTCATCTGTTTGGATTTCATTTCCAGATATGTGGTTTGCCATGATCTTTATATGCGATACAATATCAGCTATTGTATAGATAAAGACCTGGAGATTTGTTTTATGGGTGGTAAGCTAGCAGTCTAATTGCCGATAGATGCACAATGCTGCTAATGGATGGTTCTAATAATCTTGTTGATCGTAGATGGAGGGCACTATGCTATTGAGGATCTACATTACCAATTGATAAATCTAAAACTAATTTTATTGCACGGATGGCCATCTTTAGAACCCAGTTTCATCATTTGGAAGTTTATGCATGATCCGCTTCAAATAAGTTTTATGTTATATCTTCATCAAATAAGTTTTATGTTATATCTACATCAAATAAGTTTTATGTTATATCTATTAAACTTCAACCGCGGAGTTGAATGTCACGTCCAGGCTGTGGCATTTGTTTAGCATCTAGCATCACATTTGGAATGGTAATCCTGTTATCTTTGATTCTTGTTGATCCAGATAGAGTCCTTAGCTGCTGTTATTGCTTTGATTGCGGGAGTAATCGGGGCCAACACAGTTGTGGATGTTGGATCTGGTAAGGTATGATTCCAGTTGCTTTATGTTGTTTTCAATAATCTTACCCTGTACAAAACAAGCATAATTTTTCAGACTACACGAATCAAAATTACTTTGAACAGCAGTGGATTGGTGGCAAGGTGTTATTATGTGGTAAATGATTGGATAGTGTGCAAGCTTTCTGTGATGTCATGTATGATAAGAAATTAGATTCCTTTTGAACTTAATGACTCCATCAAAGTTGATTTTCAGGGCTATCTCTCTCAAGTTCTTTGCTTCGAGAATGAGCTTTCCGTAATTGCTATTGATGCTTCCTCCCATCATGGAAGCATTACTGATGCACGTGCCAAGCGTATCAAAAAATATTATGCAGCTAAGATGCGGAAATCTTGGTATGGAACCAGAAACATTATGATAATTTCTGATATCTTGAAGTTCGCACTGACATACAAATCAGTCATATCTAGAAAAATTACACTGCTAAGATGCATAGAACTTGAAATGGGAGAGAAAGCTCTAAATTTGAACCATTTCTTTTGCATTTAGATATGCACACCGACACTCAATTGGGAAACTCGTGTATTATTTCATTAATACTTTCCCATTGCCTTTCCTCATCACTTATTTTCAACTGTCAATTTCTAACCACCTTCATAAATTTATCCCTTGGTCACCTAGATCTTTGTATTAATTTATTTTTGTCTCTAGTCCAGTAATGATAACCTGATTTGTGTACATGGACTTTCGTGGTAATTTTACCATGAGATTCAAGTTGGGTAATGGAATGATATTTATTTCCGGATCTGGGTAAAGATTTAAAGATCTTTGATCTGTTTAGTTATTTTTAATTTTGCTTCACACAAAGCTATGAGGACTGCTATACTCTTACCTTTCCTCCTTCCTGTCTAGATGTGTATGTGCTTATATCATGATGTGCATATGTATGTATCTGAATGTTTCAATGTTTATGTATGTGTTTAGTGTTTCATTGATTATGTTTTTATGCATGCATATGTCTACGACCATGCGTATGTTTCTGGGATGCACCCTCTTTCATTGAATATCTTTCTTGTATTTATGGTGTTCATTGTATGATAGATATTTCCTAGTTATTTGATTATTGTTGGTCTTGAAAAAAAGAGTTTGTGTCTCTTGTAGAGAAGATTTTGGGAAGTGAACTTTCTCCAGAATCCTACCAAATGTTGGTGCAATATGCATTATCGTAGTTTGATTCATTATCTCACTAATATGCCATTTCAATGTTTTGAATCTATACACTTACTATATGTTGGGAACCCTCAATGTGGTTTCTGTTTGGCATCTCACTCAGTCATCTTTCCTGATGTACATTCCATTGCAATTTCAGTTTCATTGTCACCTTGTCCTCTGAATCATGCTTTCAATTTTAATGTCTGCGGTTGTTTGAATTTGCAATGATAAGCATAATCTAATATATAGTAATGTTTCATGTCAAGGCTGCTGATTCTTGGCCACAAAGTTGCTTAGTATAGCTAGGTATTGAACAATCTACAATGAAACTGAAAATTTATGAAATAACTGAATATGTGAAGGACTTTCCCCAAAGATGATATTCCCTTAGCTACTGCGAGTAACAACAAAAAAGCGTAATGAAAAATATCAACCAACTGAGGTTTCCAGCATTTTCCTCCCTCCTATTTAATTTCCTTCTCATGTGTCGCTCTCTTCTTTTTGCTTTAATATACTTGAGTGATAATGGGCCTATCTTATCGGTGTTGCCCATATATTCGAATCCCGTACCAGTTTGCTTCTTCTAAATGGCGGCTCCCTTCCATGAATAAATGCCCATTATTCTGATGGATTTGATTTTTTTGCTGGTTAAGTTATTTGTATTAGCATCTGTGCTCTAGATAATCTCTTTATTTTTTCAAGAAGGTATTGTATATGCTAGTTCATCTTGCATTATCGTTTAGAAGTATTATCTTTTATTTGAGCTAATAGGTTGTTAATGTTTTTGCTAGTCCAGCGCAAAGAGGTTTGTCAGCGCCAAAAACGGTCACATGCCGAGTACTTTCCCCAGACATGTTGAAAAATATCAGCAGCTTATTACAAGAAAACGATTTTGAAAAATCTAATATTTTTGACAAAAGTATAGAAGAAAAATCCCGGAAAGGAAGTATTGGCAGTGAGACTGCCTCTCTTTCATACACTAATGAGAAATCTTCATTGATTCTGGCTGGGCTCCATGCTTGTGGAGACCTTTCAGTAACAATGCTTAGGTACCCATCACAATTTTAATATTTTACTATTTATTGGTGTTACAGCAAATTTCCTTGTGTAATGGTCATTTTATATGGTAAATACTTGCATGTAAATATCAAATTTAAATTTTTGTTAGATAGTGCGGAGGTCGCAATGCCTATACCTCATTTAAAATTATGGTGTTAGTCCTTGTGAAAGCATGCCGAAAATTCTACCATATGTTTTTGAATGACAAGCAATTGAGATATTAGACTAATTCACGCTCCATAAAGACGGACTGTTTCCTATTAACATAAATATACATGTTAGCCATTTATTAGTTCCATTTTTATTTAATAAAAAAATCTTACAACTTATGCACATGTGGGCAATCTTACTTTATAAGATGTGTCGAGCCAGGATAATAACTCCTTCATGCTATTTGAGTCAGTGGGACTCTTTTGTATGTTCATATTGTTCTGCAGCTGTATCAAAATATCTTGTTTGTCCGGTGGGTGTAATTACCGATCTATGACATAGGACTTTCGTTGAATGCGAAGAGGTCAAATCAGTGGTTAGCATTGGTTGCTGTTATAACTTGTTATCTGAAAAAGGGATCCATAAAGCTGATTTTCAAAGTGGTTTTCCGATGAGTAAGGGTGCTAATTCTGCAAGTTTACTTCTTGGGAGAAGTGCCCGTGACCTTGCGTGTCAGGTTTGTGTGCAGTTTTATATTTCCTTTCATGATTCTGTGTAGATGCTTGATGTTTGGATGAGGACTTTCAAAACCTCAACTTTTGAATTCTGTATTTGTTGTTTCAACTGAAAATCTGCAACACAAACTGTCTCAATTGTTGATATGGTTTTCTGATGGCTGTGCATTGATTTATTGTTGTATGGTGCTTATTGGTATTGTGCAGTGCCTTTCACCCACTTTTCTTGCAACTTTGATATTCAATATCATGTTTTTGCAGTTTATACTAGCTCTTTCTTTATGAATTTGTGTATTTAAATCTCGTTGATTGTCTTGACTAGTGTTGACTACTAGGTTTCTATGAAATTTTACTGACACATTACCTTGAATAAATAGAGTTCAGATAGATGGAAAGACCTAGGAGAAACTGCCGGGCTTCATAATTTTGAGCTTCATGCTTTTCGAGCCGCCTTTCAGATGGTATTTGACGTGGCATCTAGTTGCTTTACTATAGCCCAAGTAAATTAGTAAAATAAGGATCTAACTTCTGTAATGTCTTCGGCCAACCTTTTTTCCTTTTTCAGTATCATTCTTCTTCCATCAAAGTAGTTAGTTTAAAAATAGACTCACACTTTGTTGCACTTTGAAGATACTTTTACGATACTACCCAGAAATTCTGATCCAAAGCCCTGCAATAGGGCGTCAAGGGAAAGCTTTGCGCCGCCAACATCGTCGCAGGATCTTGGAGTCCGATGCTGGTATTTTTGACTCTCTTATGCCTGAAGGAATTAGTGTTGTGATTCTCTATTCTTTTACTGACAGGACATAATGTCTTCCAAACATTTTATGTCTCTTGTCAATATTAGAAAGTGTCACGTGGTCATTCTTTAGCCCAACTTTGAAGTGCTTTAAGGGGGAAAAAGCAAAACAATAACTGTCTGGCTATCCAAAACTTTGTTGGCTGGATGACAGGCATGTATGTGCCATTCTTCTTAAGTGATGTTTCTTTTTCAGGTACAATTAAAGCTGCTGATGTAGTTGCTGAAGCTTCTTCTTACCTGAACGATGCCAACGAAGAAACTGATACTGTTGATAGATATTCAATGTTTGTGAAGTTTTGCCAGTCAGGACTAAGTCGGCTTGGTCTTAGCAATTTTCATGATATTGACTTTTCTGACTTGTGGAAGGAAACCAAACAATTTTCTGTGAGTTATCCTCTATTTCGCATCCCATATGTTTTACAGCTACCTCTATCCCGGAAAACCAATTTGTTAGTTGACTCTGCTTTACAAATCTTTCCTGATTAGCCACGCATCTCTCCTTTACGGATATTAATGTTGTGGTGGTTAGAATTTAGAAAGTGAGTTTGCCATGCCCCAGGCGATATCCCTCCTCACTTTATAAAAATGGTTAGTCCAAGTTGCTATAGGGGTGTCCATTGTAAGCCATTATATACTCATTTTTTTAATATTAAATTTTTCTCAAGGGTATTTCTCTCTGATGATATTCGGATTACGATGTCAGCCCTTGGAGTTTCAGCCTACACTTTAGCTGTTATAGCTGAGACGTGGATATCATAAAAATTTTCATAATTTGCAATGACCTATTATCCTGCAGGAACTCATTGGGCCTTACTGGACTCTTCGGGCTGCTCTGGGACCTGTTTTGGAAACTGTTCTGCTGCTTGATAGATTATTATTCCTCCAGGAGCAAGACGACTTACTTGAAGCAGTTATGCTGCCTATATTTAATCCCATTTTATCTCCTAGAAATGTAGCTTTAATTGCAAAAAAGCTGTGAGACCATCTTCTTTAACAAGTTGTCCAGTCTTTTTGTTCCTGTCTGTAACTAAAATCAGGTTGCTTAACATGCACATGAAGAAGGCAATTGGTACTCAATGACTGAGAAGAGTTGTCTGATGCTCTTGTAAAATTTTGTTGACAGAATGCGTTGATTTCCAATTTTCTTTTCTCTGTTTTAGGATTTAGGACCGCATTATAGCATATTTTATCAGCTTATTGTTGTATGCATGCTTTCTATGTGTGGAGGTTGAGACATAATTTGCACTGAACACAGAGAAATATGGATCTTTTTCTGGCCTTTGTAGCAATTTCAAGTAATTGTAGTCAAATTTGACCCGTCGACCCATGTCTTTTCCTCCGATACGAAATGCTGTCAACTATTTATCTTATGGTTTTTTCTTTAATTGATATTGCGAAAAATGAAGAATCTGCAGTATTTGGTCTACATTTCTTAATACCATCCTCCAATCATCGGTTTACTGGCCCTTTCCCCTGTTAAATGTATAGCAAGTTTTTATTTGATTTCTAAAATAAAATTTCTTGACTAGTAGATTGGAACATGTATGTCCTCCGTAAAACCAGGTAATCTAAAACCGAAAACCTGTTATTCTGATTTTCTTGTTACATTTAGAGCCTTTATGTGAGAGATGGAGCTTCTTGAGAACATGTATGGGCTACCACAGTTGAGGTTCTTGATAAAAAGGCTTGAACCGTCATTTGTTGCAATGGACAGAAGTATGCTGCCTGGCTTTTAAAAGTTGTATCTTCATATGGGTATCGAGATATATATTTCCGACTGATCAGATCAAAACGACTAAACCCTATGCTTCAACCAATCCGTTTGGATAAAATGCTTCTTTCAGACGAATGAAGACTGATGGTTGGGGATTTCGACCGATGTTAATGCCTTCTCCCGTCAAACTTCAGTGTTTAAATCTTGCATCACATGGTTTAAATAATCATTCTTGCACAAGAGTCGACATAAAAATGCAAGCATCTGAATGTTTTGTAGTTTTATTTTCTAGGGATTTCTGCCTCACTATCTTTGCTCCTTTTTCATATATACAATCTGATATCACTAAAGCCTCAAGTATTCTTACCGCTCTAAATTTCCATGATATCTTGAGATTTCTTGTTGCAGTGAAAGAAATGACTTGAATTTGAATTTAAATCTTTTGATGTGCTGACAGCAAATTTCTGCAAGCAGAACAGTAAGCTGATTGTTTCTTTCAGAACATGAACTTGTGGAACTGTTGATTACTTGTTGATCCAGAAGCAGTGATATTTTGTATATGAATTTTATCCTGAACTTCTTAGCCAAATGTCTGAGAAAGAGCTTGGGAGCCTTGTTTGCCTCTTTCTGTTCATGATGATATCTAAGTTTCTGCAAGTAATTTCGCGTGTTTTCTTTCTCATCTTTTATGTGTGTGAGTTATTTAGCCTGCGGTGGTGGTTGAGACGAGGCGATAACTTTGTTTACCAGAACAAGTATTCATGTCATTGCTGACGCAAGGATTAATCGAATACAGTATTAAGGATTTATCGTTCTTTGTATTGACTTACTTTTTGTATCCCAATTTCAAAGCTGGTATGATAGAGAGGATTTCATTAGTTAGGCGATCATTTTGTACCCAACAATCTTTACCCATTTTTATATTTTTCTTAGTTTCTAAAACGAGTTAGAAATGTCTGCCGTATTTCAATCCTGTGCACTCGCTTTCGTGAAAACCCGTCTTTTTTTAATACTTCACTTCACCTCACACGATTCTTTTGCACTTTGGAACTTAGTCTTTTCTAAAAGAGACGTCACTCACCTTATATTGCTAATACCCATGCCTCTATCAGGAGCACAAATTTTATTTCTTTCTTTTGGATCATAAATCTCGTCTCACACGCACATGTTGACTTCTTGGTGCTAAAAGCATTAGCTACATGGTGTTTGAAGCATGAAACTTTAGGTATCTGGTTAATCTGGTAATTTGGTTTCTTTTGTTAATGATAGACACTTGGCTGTCTATCTCTTTGCTACAGAAAAGTCATGTTGTGCACGACTGATTACATGCCACGAGTAATTTATGTCTATGTTTTGGTGCGACAACTGGCATGTCTGAAAGAAAAAGTGTCTTTTTGCGCGCAGTGATTCGGTCTTTGGGGGAATTTGTATGAAAGGCTTAGTTATCAAGATAATAATGGAACAAGATAACCTGGAGGTTGCTATCACTATAAAGGCCGGGGGGTGGCTGAACGATTCAAAGTATTTGGACAAAATTCAGTATAGCTGATATGCTTTATGCCTAAGCAGTCAACATTAAAATTCCTTAAATAGATAGGATAGTTTGTAAGACTGTTGCGAGTCTTTCGTTTTCAGCATCTGTGCCTAGGGCGGTTGTGGGTGCCTCAAAGTGGTGTTCCAAGAAAATTATTTCAGGCTATAAATTTGGATCTGATTTTTTTTTTTCCAACAAGATTTGAACTTTTGAATCTTAAATCATATATGTGAATTATATCATTTCTTCCATGTTGATTTTTTTGAACTACACTGGGTGATTCATTTTTCCTGAGTAACAACTGGTATGTATCTTTGGAGTAACAATTGAGTCAATATATCTATTTTAGCATGAAGTATGTATATTTGGAGTAACAATTGAGTCAATATATCTACTTTAGCATGAAATAAATCTTGTTCTCCTATGGGTTAACATGTTATTTTTAAAAAACTATTAGAGGATGTATTATGTTATTTTAAAAAACTTGTTTAGATGGAACCGGGGTTTTTTCGAAAATATTATGGCATCAAGGATTGGGTATGATTTATATGTAGCATGCACAAATCCTAATTTCACATGATTATCCAGAATATATATATATAAAACATGATACAACCTCTAATAGTCAGGGAGCATAACATTTCTTTATACATACAAAATGACAAATTCCAAAAATATTATCAAATGCTATTGGTGAATTACGAATTTGAAATGTTGAGTATCTGACAAAATGAATCCTCCAAAATGTCACCTTCCAACATACACGTCACTGAAAAGACCCAGAAGTTTGGAGACTTAATTTGGTGTGAACTCTATCTGCACTCACCAAAAAATTTCTACTATCTTCATATGCGAGAGCCACTAGATGATGGTGAGATTTTTTAGTCGAAAGCTTTTCAGTTAAATTGTAAAAAAAAGAAAATGCAAAATTTTCACAGTCGTTTGACCATGTACTTCATTCCTTCGTCACTATTATAAAATATTTCACACACGTGTCCACCACCCAGTCAGCAAACACGGAGCAGCGATTCATATTCCAGTTTTCATTTTCAAACCCCCACGGACGCCTCCCTCTGAATTATTTCTTCATTTTATGAGAGTTTATAGTTTATACTGGAAGATAAGGATAGTATATTTTTTAACTCCGGAATATCGTACAAACTTGAGTTAAGTATGAGATAATTTTAGTTAAACATAAAATGATATAAAGATAATGAAAATTTTTCACAAGTAATTTACTCATAGAAATAATAATGAAAAAGAATAACAATAAAATAAAACTTGCCCATTGGTCACTGCAACATGATTTTCTTAACTTGTCTATATTTACACACATAAGAGTTCCTATTTGTCCTTCTTCAGAGGCATAATCTAACAATAATCTACTCTCTCTCACACAGTACCCCATCTCCCTCTCACCCACACCCACACCCACACCCACACCCACACCCCACACCCACATACCACACCCACCACCACCATCTCCGCTGCACAAAGAGGCCTGAAAATGATCAGTTTGAGCACGTTGGAGGCTAAGTTACCCCCAGGCTTTCGGTTCCACCCGAAAGATGAAGAGCTTGTATGCAATTACTTGATGAACTGGGTTGCAGGATGCACCCAAAATACTCCTTTGTTGATCCAGGTTGATCTTAACAAGTGTGAACCTTGGGATATTCCTGGTAATCCACTGTATTTCTCTCATTCAATCCCTCCATATATACATACACACACGCGCACACATCTCTATATATATGTCTCTCTACACAAGATTTCGAAAGATTGCGAAATTTGTGTCTATCTTGTGTGGATACAATCGTATGTTAGTTTTCCATATTATTTTTTTCATTGATATAATCAGAATAGAATGTTATGCTTAATGATTTCGGCTTCAAAACCCTGTGATGATTCTAGCCAGGTACAAAGATAGTTACTAATTTCATCATCATACATTTTTTATTATTTGGCTTATATCTTTTTTGTAGTATATATTATATGATAATCTATAACTATCCTATGCAACAAAGAAACTTGAATGTCAAACATATTGCTTGAAAGTATATTGATACATGTCTTTATGTGTCTGCACACAATTATTTAATGCATTTCGATTTCTTGGTGTATTGATTGACGTTATTACCAGAAGGACTCTTGGGTACTACACCTAAAGATTTCTCATTCACCGAACTTTTTGAAGATATAGACAGACACCTTGTCTTGACCATAAGCTCGATGGGGACATGATTCGATATCGCAACTTGGAAAAAATTTTCGACTTCACGATTAAATTTTCAGTCATACGCATGAATAAATAACTACGTTCGATCGATTGACTATAAATTTCATCCACTATCAACATCGAGGCCTTGTAGAATTGCCCATGAGAATAGTTGGTGATGCCCAGAGGATAATGGTGTGATATATGCCAGTTTCAATAATAAAGAGTTGCTCTTTTGGCACTAATTTAATTGCATGTCCGCACATAATTATTGGTGGCTCTCATGATACTTAGCTATCGATATGGGCTTAATATGTAAAGAGTGCCCACATGCTTACTTGGCCACATGTTTTGCCATCAGCAAGTCATCATCATCTAGTCTAAATAATCTTCTTAATATCTGCTTTTCTTTTTTTTTTTTACAGAAAAGCATTTATATGATATTTCGACAATGGTTTTTGGGATAAACTATCTGATTTAACATAGGGTTAATTAGGAACCTATTGTTTTTTTTCTTTTTAGTCAATTTAGACCTGAATCAATAATCTTTTTGTTTTCGTGAAGACACTGCATGTGTGGGAGGCAAGGAGTGGTATTTCTACAGCCAACGCGACAGAAAATATGCGACAGGGCTAAGAACAAATCGAGCCACGGTTTCGGGTTACTGGAAAGCCACGGGCAAAGACCGGCCCGTGGTTCGCAAGGGGACCCAAGTCGGCATGCGGAAAACCCTTGTGTTCTACCAGGGCCGCGCCCCCAAAGGAAGGAAGACCGACTGGGTAATGCATGAGTTTCGCCTCGAAGGAGCCCCCGGCCGGGGCCTGAAACAAGCTCACTCTAACAAGGTAAATTAAACTATGTGCTAATTCATTTCATCATATATTTTTAACTATCTATATGTTGCTCCATTTAATAAGAACTGTGTGATATATCAAATTATACTTGTTCTTAAAACTAATAAATAACATATATTATAGTGTTGAAGTAGCCTAAATCAATTTTTGGTGTTGATATTTGTCATGCTGAGTACAAGCATAATTAGTATACACAGAACAATGTGGTTAATGAATCTGGAAATTCAACTCGAATGTTGGTAATATTAAGAAGAAGCCATCTTTTTTATATATAAGGTTATATATAATTGTTATAAATATTATATTGTCGAGTTAATTAATACCAGTATCTCACTAACTATGATTAATATATTCATGCACAAGTTGAATATTTAATTCATCATATCTTCAACTTGTCAATATTATGGACGTCATTAAGCTACAGGCTGTTTTCATTTAGAATAAAAACTATTAAGAATCTACCCATAAAATAAGGACTGTTAAGAATATCTATCGTTTATTTAATGTAAAATTGTTAGTCTTTTTAGTTGTAGATAATGTAGCACGACAATAAGTTTCTTTGGCCATTTGCTAATTTAATCTTGACTTTAAAATGTCATTTGTCTTTTATGGTTTTCGACTGTATATGCTCACCCGAAAGTAGAATCTTTTTGACATCTAGAAAGCGACAATTAATGATTTGTTTTTATTTTTCGAGAAAGACAACCGATGAAGTTTCGTAGATATGTATAAAATATACGTCATGTCTGTCGTGTATCTATAGATTGTATTTTGCAGTTTTGATCTTCTATTATATCACATTCGGGTAGAAGTTTCGTATTTTTCGGTGTTTACTACAATATTATATTTTTTTTGAATGACTGATGAGATACTGTATGTCACTTATGCAGACCAATATATCATTTGCCGCATCAGTGAAAAATTTGGTAAAAATTAAAACTATAAACATACAAAGATATTGAATTTAAGACTGAAACTTAATAACATTGAAGACCAATATTATAAATGAAAATAAAAATGAGTAAACCTGTAATTTTCTCAATTTTTATCTCTTTACATTAATTTAGATGAGATGGTTTCTGGAAACTGTCAGAATTCGTTTGAAAATAGATCTAGCCAATTATTAGCCATAAAGATAATTTGCAAAAGGGTCTATGTAGAGTTTAAATTAACCACCGTTGTGGTCCCTGTCCCAATTTAATCCATATTTGTAATGATTTTTTATTTTCTCGCATAGGAAATCTGTCTAGATTTTTAAAAACTTAGACCGTCAAAATCTTCTAAAAATATATTCAAACATTCGGTCATGAATCTCATCAAATCTAACAAAAAACAAATTATCACATGATCCTGCATGTTACACAACGAATATCATATATTTAAGAGCTCACACCTATCATGTTAAAATTTGAATATTGCTTAAAATCTAAACTTACTTAGGTACTTTGCTTTGGATGCATACAGGATGAGGACTGGGTACTATGCAGAATGTTTTACAAGAGCAGATCAGAAACCCCAAACAAACCGGAAAACTCGAACGCCGCCGCCTCCATTAATGGCCATAACCTGATACCTAATGCTGCTTCTTCATCGCTCTCACTCCCGCCATTGATGGAACCATGCAACAACTTCTTCGACCACACTCATCCTTATCCCCAGCAAGTGCCCTGCTTCTCCAATATTATAAACGCCCAAACAAACCCAAACTCCTCCCTCTTCAACCATCAAGAATATTCTTCCACCAAACTGATGATCCCGGGTTTGGGACAAACAGTCTCGTATCCCGTGATCCGCAATCCGCCATTGTGGGATTGCGCTGTCACTTATCCTTACAGTACCTCTTGCGATGAGAAGGTGATTAAAGATGTCCTGAGTTATCTCACAAAGACAGAGAGTGTGAATGATGATAAACACACGGCGGCCATTGTTGGGTCCCCAAGCTTTGGCGAAGGAAGTTCGGAGAGTTACTTATCTGAAGCGGGATTGTCTTCCTTGTGGAATCAATAACTCATGATTTTGATCATTTGAAGTTTCACTTGAGTGTTGAAAGAATTGGCACTCACACGCAGTTTGTGTACATCAATTATTGATATTTATGATATTGCATGTGCGTAATTGAGTTGTGGATTTTCAAGACTTGTAATTTCCCTTTTATATATGTATGTAAAACATACACAAGGATCTAATGTTTTCCACAAGATGTTTGTGGGTACATTTCGGTACGCTCGTGGATCTTATAACAAGACTACATATATCTGTTGATTAAATCTTTTAAGTCATAAGACATTCTAAACACCACGGATGGATCACCGATTGACCACAAATTAGCAGGTGAATAATGACATTGCAGGGTGGTCTTTTAATTTCAGCCACTTGGTTGGTTGACTTTTCCTCCAATTTCTTTGGTACAAAATATTTGTTTTATTTGATTGATTTTTCTACTAGTTACAAAATGGTAAATTAGTTATCAATCGTATAAACTTGATTGGATTCATCAAATGTAATAAAGATAAGTGATATTTGTGAAGTTTTGAAAAATATACGTACAATAGGAGCTACTGGCGATTTTTCCATGGAATGAAATCACCTAATGGCATTTTATGAAATCGTCAGTATCCCAGAGTCAAATTCTATATATTTTTTGGATTAATCCTTGTTAAATATTTAATCACTTCTGTTCATTTTGTGTGAAATATCTAAACATCATGTTTTAAAATCCTATGTAGTGTTATCAAAATATTTATACAGTTTGTACATTTAATGTACCACGCATAGCTTTTCTAATATAATCAATGTGTCCTTCCAAATTGCTAGGTTTGTTTATCTTTACGAAGTGATTTGTAGGCTATTTATTACATATGTTCATCCAGATGGTTTATCCCTTATACACCTTGATCTACAGATAGCAGTTGTAGTTTCTGTTACAAAGAACGTCTGTTAATTCGGACTGAGATCATATTATTCTCTATTGTTGATCAATCAAACGCTGCTTTTCTTACAACGTCAAAACATATTATATCAGATGGTTGGAATAGCCTAATTACAAATAAGGCCAAACACTTCACACCAACAAAGGATTACGTTGATATTTTGATAAAAGTTCTAATTAATTTGACTATCACTTTCATTCAACTAAACCGATGGGCAGGAGTTATTAAACTACTAATTACTAAATCCTTATTAGCTCATCAATCAGATTTGCAAGGACTCGTCACTTCTGACAAAATTAAAATAAAATAAAAAATAGCTTCAAAATCATGATGAAATTCAGAATTCTTTGAATTCAAGGGTTAATTTTTAATAAAATGAATTCCTTATCGGAACTACATTTTGATCACTCATTTAGTATGGTGAATTATGATATGAGCATGGCATTGTGAAGAGGGTTTTGTAAGCATAAATCGCCGATCTTAAGGTGTGGTGGCGGACCATGGCGGCTGACGCCGGAATGGTTTCTACCCAACTTTCCCTATTATTTGTTTTTTTATTAAATAATTTTCAAGGTTATTTCTTAACTTATTACAAATTTCCCTGTTTAATTTATGAGTTGATTTCACAAACTCACCCAAAACATTTCTTGAATTCCTCACATATTTTGGAAAGAAAGAAATAAATATAACACACATATTTTAATTGATGTTATTGCATATAAGGTCAGAATAAAATAAAATTAGGTAAGATTGTGGAGCCAAGATTTGGTCCGTGCCACCCGACTTGAAGGCTTTTTGAAGGATACCTACGACTAAACATAAACAAAATTATTGACCCACAAACGACGTTTTCACCCTCTATTTATACTCGAAATCACATATTTTGTCTCTTAATAACATCATTAATTCTTAAAAAATCACATCAACTTTACGGATGCCAAATTACCTAACCTTTTGTTTTTCACTCTACCAGCTGTGTGCTACACCTTTTTGACTGAATGTAAATAAATCAAACGAATTCAACATCCTCGTCTGACTTCTTGTTGCCTCCTTTTCATTTTCTTCTTCTTCTTGACATCAGGAATCATAGTTGCAACGTATTTTCTCGTGTCAAAACAAATAACACTACTTTCAGCAATAATATTTGAAATAGTACATAATTAACATGCTGTGAAAAATAACTTTTTGACAAAATTTACCTAGGCAGGCTAGTAACGTAATATTCATCTCAGCCAACTCAAATAATTGTTAAAATTAATGTGTTATATGTGTTTCTTCATCATAATAATTCTTGTGATTGCATGTAAAAGTAACTAAAATAAAAGCAATGATACCAGGATTTTAACGTAGTTTGGTCAAAGACGTACATATATGAGGCCACGTCTAGATATCAAACAAATCCACAGGATTATAATAAATGCTACAATCAAATAAAAACTCTTCTTTTGTTATGATGCGTAAATGAAGAACATATTATGTGGAATCTGTTTGGCGAGCACCACTGTCACGCCCCGAGACCGGAACTCATGACATCGGCAATATAATTATAAAAATTGTGAATCATTAAGCCATCATAGCATAGCTCATCCAGTCTATTAATAATCGAAATAAAATCGTCTTTACATCGGAAATCAGAGAAAATTGCGGAAGCGAAAAAAAAAATATAATTACATCAACAGAAACTGAATCTTCACCAGCCCCAAAATTGTTCTTGTTCTTCTTCTTCTACCTGCTCTTCATTCTTATCTGGGTGGAGAAGTAAGGCCCAAACACTCAGCAAGTGGGGGATACCATTCGAGCAAACAACAAATATATATACATATTTAACAGAATTCGGAACAGAGCATAACAGAGCTTAACAGAGCATAACAGAGCATAACAGAAATTGTCAGAACTTAACAGAACGAGTAGCAGAAAAAGCTAGCACTGATAATTACTTCGTGTCTATGGTTTACTGATCAGTCCCTAATTTTTACTCCTCTAAGGGGTTGAGGCCATGTGGTTACACCAAGTAACCCAGAGTACGGAATATTCCGTAGACCCATATTACGACAGCAAAATCAGTGCAAAAACAGAGTTTGAAATGA
>KV018106.1:65142-76161 GCA_001598015.1 Dorcoceras hygrometricum
ACAGTTGATAAACTGTTGTGCATTTTATTGTTATTATGCGTACCTACTGATTATATTGAGATGATTCTCACCGGAGTTTATCCGGCTGTTGTTTTGTTTTGTATGTGTGCATGACAACAGGAAGAAAGAACTAGTGGGGAGCAACCACGGGTAGCGAGAAATACTACCTAGGCGCTGGATCAGCAGCAGGAAGACTAAACATCAGCTGATAGTCTAGATGTTGGGACAATTGGTCTTAGGTTTCTTACGTCTGGTTTTGTATATAAGACTTAAGCGTGTTAGTGAACTTAGCTTTTAACCGCTGTAACCTTTAAAGTATTTGTGTAAATAAATCATGTTTACGCTACCAGCTGAATTTATTATGCTTCTGCTGGTTGAAAATTTTGTTTTTTAGTACGTTATGTATAAACCAGATTAGATTGTTAAACTTGTTTAGTTTACATTAATAACCCATTGATTAAGATTAGAAGATTAATTGTGAGCAGAGAGCCTCACACAGCAGCTGCTAGAACTCCTAGACTCTACACCAGCCCTCGGCTGTGTCAATCACTTGCTTTACGCCTCTGTGAGAAAGGCTACAGACACAGAGCCACTGCCCAAATTCGAACTCCTAGAACTACACCAGCCCTCAGCTGTGTCACTTAATCACTTGCTTTACGCCTCTGTGAGAAAGGCTACAGACACAGAGTTTAACGTCTTCGTGCTTGGACGGGATCTGATTTTGTATTGTTTGTGATTCACTTGCTAAGAAATTTCGCACATCTCTCAAAATATGCGAGTGAATCTGTATGTGTGAGATTTTACAGTGAACGCTCAACTCTCTAAAGAATAAATCTCACATACTGGGAAAATCCTTCTACAAAAGCTGATTGAGACCAGAGTCGACACTTAGCAATAAAGCTCCTCTTTCATGGTGGTTGACTACTTCGTCTCTCTTGTTTTTCTTCCCTCTGTATTTGTACACTATGCGTCAATTAATCTGTCAAAATCACCGTCTTCAACAGTGCTTGCTGTTTAAAAATAGCCTCTGTTCAAATTTCTTCCCGTTGGACACAATTTCCTTCCTGTTAAAAGATGTTCTGTAAAGTACCGACAGGAAGTTGTCCTTGTGTCCTTTCTTTTGTAGGCATTTGTTGTGTTCTGATTTGGCTTTTATGTTCCAACAGTCGTTTGCTTCAATTCGTTACAACAGCTGTTTGCTTCAATTGATCAACAGTCAACATCTGACATATCAACATTCTTACAGCTAATCAACATTTGATACTTTTCGTCCTCACAGCTGATTCATCTTCATTAACGCGCAACAGCTGAACCATCTCCTTCTTATCGCAACAACTGGTTCAACGTATGATTGATCTTTTATTCGCACAACGTCTGATTAATCTTTTCTTCGCGCAACGTCTGATTCATTTATGTCTTCGTGCAACGTCTAATTCAAATATTTCTTCTCCACGGCTGAATTAAACTTCTGTTCAACTACTGTTTGACAACTGATAACATCTCATGTCCAACTATTGATTGACATCTCTTCGCATTTGTTCCAGCTGATCCATTAACGCGCAACAGCTGGTTCCAGATTTTTCTTCTCAACTGATTAACATTTGTTCATCATCTGAATCATCTGCTCCACATTTGATTCATATTCCTCTATGCATCGACGTCTGATTTCATCTTCTACTTGCATCTTCAGACTTATACTGTACATCAGATATCTCATGTTCTTCTCTTCTTGTCAAGACTTTTCTGTCTCATCAGATCTTTTCCACTTACGTCTGCCAGTTTCTTCATCAGATTTCTCCTATCTTCACATGATCAGATTTCTCTTTTCACATCTCTACGTCTGATCAGACTTCACACTTCAAGACTTCTCCAGACTTCTCTTATAGTTACTCCTGATCAGACTTCTCCAGACTTCGCTCTTCATTTCCTGTAGACTTCTCCATCAGATTTCATCAGACTTCTTCTAATATACTCCAAATCAGACTTTGGCTATTCACGCCAAATCAGACTTCTCCTATTCAACATTCGATTGCTTCTACTACTGCCATCGTCTGAGTGCTTCTCTGTTATTCTCTTCACCAGATTTCAATTGTTCATATACAAACTTACAAGTCTCGTCCAGACATCTCCTGTTCATCCAGACTTCAACTGTTCATCCCATTCAGACTTCTTCTCTTTAGGCGATACATCACATCAGATTCCTCTTCCTTCTCTTCATAATATCTCTTCCAAATCAGATTCTTTTCTCCTATCTTATATAGCTTCTGCATGCTACGTAAATCAATTAGAAATACAATAGGAAGTTTTGTGTAATTCAAAACATAGATCTGGATCTGTTTACACAGATCCATCATAACTGTCAATTTAGAGGGATTAATGGCCAATTAAGTGACCCAAATCAAAGCCTACACTAATGCTCTCGTAACAGCCATTTTAATGGTCATAAAATCAGGAAATTAAGGCTTTAATGGCTATCCTTTTGACTCCCATTTCTGCACCTATAAATACCCAGCTGATGGCAGCATATTTGCTCACTCACCTCAAAAATTCTTCAGAAAAACTACAGTAAATTTCCATGCTGAAACTTTGCACAAGGCTGCATCCTAGTACTGTACGAAGTACCAGATTTCGCATATAAGTCAAGAAATTCCAGCATACGGTAAGTGGGATTTTGTTATATATATATTCCTTTCAAATATCATATATTATTCATGCTACGTTCTGTTTTGAATTAATGTTCGAGCACTTGTTTCGTGTCAGATTCCGTTTCTTGTCAAGTTCATGATATGAATTATGCTCTGTTTTAGCACTGATGTTTCTGTCGTAATATGGGTCTACGGAATATTCCGCAATCTGAGTTACGTGGTGTAACTATGACCTCGACCCCTTAGAGGATTAAAAATTAGGGACTGATCAGTAAACCATAGAGACGAAGTAAATATCAATGCTACCTGTTATGCTATGCTCTATTCTGTATTTTCTCTGTTCTGAAATCTGTTATTCAGTATATGTATATATTGTTATGCTCGAATGGTATCCCCCACTTGCTGAGTGTGTTTCCCCAAACACTCACCCCCGTACTTCTCCCACCCAGATAAGAACGAAGAACATGTTGAAGAAGAGGAACATGAGCTGTTCTGGGACTGGTGAAGATTTAATATTGGTTAATGTAATTTCGCTTCAGAAAACTTTGAATTTTAGTTGTAAAGACGATCATGTTGATTATGTAATAGACCGGTTTTGAGCTGCACTATGAGGCTTGATGTTTTGTAATGAATAATTATTAAACATCGCCGATGTTCACGTCCAGGCCCGTTCTCGGGGCGTGACATTATACCTTGTATCAGAGCTAACCAGGTTCATAATTCGGCTGGGAAGTCCGAGCGGAAAGAGTTCCGATTTCATCCGAAGGAAAAAGTTATCGAAAGATCATCTTTATTCGGAAAGTTAAAATTTCTTCCTGAGTTAAATTTTTTACCGGAAATCTCAAATTTATTCAAACATTCGTATCTCTTTCTAAAATCTCATTTTGATCCGGAAATTTAAATTTCTTCCAAACTTTCTTATTCATCGGCAAAGTTCATTTCATCCGATTTTTCTGATTTCATTCGGAAAGTTCAGTTCCATCCGAAAAATTTTGATCTCATCCAAATTTTTTGGAATCTTTTACTTTTTCCGAAAAATTATCCTTTATTCGGAAATTTTCTATTCCATCCTCTAGAATTCATGAGCTTCTTCATCGATACATATTTTCTTAATCCGGATAAACTTTTCGTTCATCATCAAGATTTCTTTGATCTGTTTGAATTAGTTCCTCCAGAAGAATATGCTTACCAGGTTGAGTTTTTTTTTTCATTCATTTGCTCGACCATAAATATTTTTCTTCTGTTCAACACATCCTTACAGCTTAACTCCATGAAATGATATGGAAATCCCAATTGTCATTTCATCATCACTTATTTCATAAGATAATTCCTTCTGCTTCACGTACCCATGCTAAACTACCATTCATATGAAGCATATAACATTTAATATTCAAACTTGAGTGATTCTCCTTTGGCCTAGACCAAAATTATACACGAACCGGCTATCATCAAAGAGGAGCGGGAGATCACGGTTCACCACATCCATCGGGAGTTAATATGAGAACTCAAGTTTCGATAACGGAACTTCTTTTAAGGAGGGAGGGATGTGAAAACCCAAAAATTCAGCTCTCGGAAATAGAGCAAAAAAAGAAAAATCAGATCTGGGAAAGTCAACTCAGATCCGGGACGGTCAACGGTCAACTCAGATATGGGAAAGTCAACTCAGATCCGGGACGGTCAACGGTCAACTCAGATTTGAGACAGTCAACTCAGATCTGAACGGTCAGCAGTCACTCAGATCTGGACAGTCAGCAGTCACTCAGATCTGAGACAGTCAATAGTCGACTCATATCTGGGACAACCAACAAAGCTGGTCAACAGTCAGACAGCCAACACAGCTGGTCAACAGTCAGACAGTCAACACAGCTGGTCAACAGTCTACACAGCTTAGGACTGGTCAACTCAGCTCTGGACTGGTCAAACTCAGCTTTGGCCAAGTCAACTCCGATTTGACGAAATTCAGATTTGGCGACACAGATTCAGATTTAGCGACGGAAATTCAGATTTGGTAAAGGAAACTTCACCCGCGAATTTCAGTAAGCTTCTTCACGCGTAGAGAGCAAATCTCGCAATAATAGCTGCCAATTTAGAGGGATTAATGGCCAATTAAGAGACCCAACTACGCTAATGCTCTCGTAACAGCCATTTTAATGGCCATAAAATCAGGAAATTAAGGCTTTAATGGCTGCCCTTTTGACTCCCATTTCTGCACCTATAAATCCCAGCTGATGGCAGCATATTTCCCTCACTCACCTCGAAAATTCTTCAGAAAAACTACAGTAAACTTCCACGCTGAAAATTTGCACAAGGCTACATCCTAGTATTGTACGAAGTACCAGATTTCGCATACTAGTCAAGAAATTCCAGTAGACGGTAAGTGGGCTTTTGTTATATATATATTGCTTTCAAATATCATATATTATTCATGCTACGTTCTGTTTTGAATTACTTTTCGAGCACTTGTTTCTTGTCAGATTCCGTTTTGTGTCAAGTTCATGATATGAATTATGCTACAAGGCTACATCCTAGTATTGTACGAAGTACCAGATTTCGCATACTAGTCAAGAAATTCCAGTAGACGGTAAGTGGGCTTTTGTTATATATATATTGCTTTCAAATATCATATATTATTCATGCTACGTTCTGTTTTGAATTACTTTTCGAGCACTTGTTTCTT
Organism: Dorcoceras hygrometricum; assembly: GCA_001598015.1. Taxonomy (NCBI): domain Eukaryota; kingdom Viridiplantae; phylum Streptophyta; class Magnoliopsida; order Lamiales; family Gesneriaceae; genus Dorcoceras; species Dorcoceras hygrometricum. Next base: position 70,465 of record KV018106.1, read on the forward strand.
GTCAGATTCCGTTTTCGTGTCAAGTTCATGATATGAATTATGCTCTGTTTTAGCACTGATGTTTCTGTCGTAATATGGGTCTACGGAATATTTCGCACTCTGAGTTACGTGGTGTAACTATGGCCTCGACCCCTTAGAGGAGTAAAAATTAGGGACTGATCAGTAAACCATAGAGACGAAGTAACTATCAGTGCTACCTGTTATGATATGCTCTGTTCTGTATTTGCTCTGTTCTGAAATCTGTTATTCAGTATATGTATATATTGTTATGCTCGAATGGTATCCCCCACTTGCTGAGTGTTTCCCCAAACACTCACCCCCTTACTTCTCCCACCCAGATAAGAACGAAGAACAGGTTGAAGAAGAGGAAAAAGAGCTGTTCTGGGGCTGGTGAAGACTTAGTATTGGTTAATGTAATTTCACTTCCGCAAACTTTGAATTTCAGTTGTAAAGACGATCATGTTGATTATGTAATAGACTGATTGTGAGCTGCACTATGAGGCTTGATGTTTTGTAATGAATAATTATTAAACATCGCCGGTGTTCACGTCCAGGCCCGTTCTCGGGGCGTGACAATAGATATGCACAGCCCTAAAGAGATAAGGATCTAAATCATAGACACACACAATATTTTCCATAAAAAAGAAATTACAGATTTTAAGATAAACACAATATTCCCAACCTCAAAACAAGCCAACAATTGTAATTTTTAGGCCCGGTGCTCATAATCCAAGATTAAGTGCACACTAAGCGGTAATGCGAAATCTTAAAAGGAGGGTTTAAAATTTTCTTTAAGCCTGAAACCAAAAATTGCGAGTAGAAATATTCAAAATAGAAATACTAGTTCAATTTACAAAATGTTTACAACCACATGTAGAGCTAACCTGCTCAACAATCATGCAGAAAGACAACATCCAATCTCCCAGTTTAACAACAATATGAAATAAATCCCACAAAGAATAGTTCAAGTCAAACAGCTCAACAACTACGCAAGGCATCCCATGGTATTGACTCGACATATATACACATATATAATTGGGACACTCGATCAACACCTAAGGAGCTCCACTAGCTGATGCTCCACCAGGCACAGCTGATCCACTTGGATATCCTGTAATGGCAATCAACCCAACCAAAACATCCACAAAGGAAAAAGGGGTCAAACCCCAGTACGAAGAACACAATAAAATAGCAAGTGAAGTGAGTATGATATATGAAATATGCTATGCTATGCAATGCATGTCCGGTAACAACAAATATAGGGTACCAAAATTGGATGCCTAATGAAACAGTCACAACAACATGTGGCAACATCATCGGGAGTTTGGTAGCTACTCGGGCGATCCCAACGGAAAATAGATGTGTCTCATCATCGAGGGTGACGGGAGCTATCCGCTCGGCTGTGATGGTAAACAAAGATGCACTACGACCACCCGCCACCACCTATCTACACCACAACAAAATGAGGAGGCTGGAGCTATCCGATGCATCCTCAGTGCTATCCCTCACGAGCATGAACATCAACAACCACTCCACGAGGAAGCAACTCAAATCAATATCAATGCATCAGCTAACAAGGGATCATCAAGACTCAATATGATATATGCGTTTCAATTCCATGACATGCCCAAACATGCAACACAAGCAACAACACAGATCTAATCACATAGCACGTATATAGAACAAAGCACATACTCATACTCTACGAAAGCTGTAAATACTAGTTTCGATCCGTACCTCAACAACTCTTGACCAAAAATACCTCACAACACAGAAAAATAACACGGAACAGATCGTGCAAGTCGAAACAACCCTCTCTGGCTAACCGCCTTCTGCTTTCCCAACACTCGTGGAGAAATCTCGGCAAAGACGACCAATCTTACCTCCAAGCTACAATCTGCTCAATCTAAACGAAATCAGCAGACGGAAACTACTAAACTAAAACAGAGCCGAGAACTACCAGCTCAACCCAACTCAACCCTTGAAACGTCCCTCACTTCTTAAATTATATTTAATTTAAAAGAGATCTTAAATATGGAAAAGAAAATACTAGAAATTTTTTTTTAAAATACTAACTCCCACATGATAGATAATAAAAATATTTGTAAATAAAGCGATAATAGTAAGTCATAATCATAGGGTTTCTAAGATTAATAAAAGTCTTAAACAACAAAATAAACGTTCATGATAGCTAAAATTTGGCTAAGTCATAAAAATCCTCATGCATAGGGAAAAATATGCTTTTCTCAAAACAAGTCGACAATGTTAATAGACTGAAAGTGCTATGCGGAAACAAGAGGTCGTTGGATAGGTGCCAAGCCCGATTGCAATCCGCTCAGGAATCCTGCCCCTCGATCTCGATCTCAGCCTCATCTGTACCATACAAGCATAGTGAGTCTAAAGACTCAACAAGTACAAAACTGAGATATAACCAGTACTAAATAATACATGCACATGCACCAAATATTTCTACCTAAAATAGTTTCTTGACTGAAAAGGTATGCATTAAAACAATTTCATGCTCAAAACAGCTAAAAGTCTTTGCATAAATAAAATTAACTTCTAAAACATTTTTTCCTCGTGAATTCCGTTCCTTGACTGTGGTCCATCAACCTCAATCGCTTGATCAAGCTAATAAACACTAGTACTAGGTTGGAAAGGCACTCCAGTACTTATCTGAAGCCCAGACCTGTCAGTTGGAAAGGAACTTCAGTACTTATCTAAAGCCCAGACCCGTCATTTTTGATATGGCAAGCGGAAAGTCTCCCGACCCCATATCCGTCATAGAAAAATCTTAACCAAGTCCCATCATTCAAAAAAATCATTTTTTTCCTCGTTCTTGTCTCAAATAATTTTCTCAAATCCTCATCAATTAAGTAAATGTCATAACCTCATGAAAATTCTTCCCATAAATACTTTAAAAGTAAACATATGCAAACATGCTAAAATCATTTTCTAGGCATTTAAATTTCATAAAATGTCCAAAAATCCCATAAATTACAAAAATGCTTAAAAACAGTTCATAATATCCTTAAAACATCTAGTAAAGTCATTCATGAATTTTGGCAGCCTCTATGACTCAATTCCCAAACTTTCCCGAAAATGCCCCGAAAAGAACCACTCTGCGCGACAAAACTGTAAAAATCATTAAAACTCCATTTCTTAACCATATGACCTCAAACCTGGACCCACGTGACCCTAAATCGATGTAATAGCTTCTGAAAAAAACCGAATTCAACAAACATGTCTGAGATGACCACACGGATGCTCGCAACCCTACTGGTCGCGCATAGGAACTCATCTGGAGAGGCTAGCAACACAACTTCGAACCAGCCCCTTCCCTTGCCTCCAGCACTCGACCAACCCCTCAAACAACCCATGTATGACCCTTAGACCTCTTCCTAACCCCTCTGGACCCGAACCTATTCCATACAAGACTCTTCCTCCTTCCACAAACCCTAGCCGTCATGCAAGCATGAACGGCTCACCCCATGTAACCCACGGCCTAGGCTACATCCACTTCCCTCGGCCTCAAGGGCTCACCATGATCTGTCCAGAGGCTGTTTCCAGCCATGCTTGGACCTCGCATGCCCACCCGAAGCCAAGGAAATCAAGGAAGGATCCGTGACTCACAACCCCTCAATCCACTCCGAGATCTCGTTTCCTCTCGACACCAACCCTATACCACATGTCCAGATCTACTCTTGGCTGCAAAAGTACATGAATGAATTACCTTAAACATCATGATATGCATTAAAAGTGGATTCATCCAATCATCATAACATAAATAATCACACATGTATACATAGGCTTGAAAGGTGCATCAAGGAAGCTTTGTACTTGCTTTTCTTTGTAAGAACTTACAACCAAGAAGTGATGTAGGCGTTGAGGAATACAAGGAACACCACACCAAGCCAAGGGAGAAGCCTTGAGCCACCACAAAAATGGAGAGGCTATGGGGAGGGGGAGGGGGCAGCGTGCTCTATGAGATGGGGAGAGGGGGGCGTGCACATTGGAGTTGGGAGAGGGAGGCGTGCTCTAGGGTTGGGGAGGGAGTAGGGTTTGTGTTTCCTTGTATAAAGGAGTGGTAGATTAGTGAGGGTAATTTAGGGATAATTAGGTAGATTAGTGACAAGATTTGTGTTTAAGGAATACTCAAAGTTGCTATGTAAATTGATAAAAAGTGCTACTCCTCCACACTTAGAAAATTTGAATGAAAGTTTGGTGAAAATAAACTCCCCTCCTAGCCTGTTGTTTTCGAAAATATGAGGTTGGAATAAGGTAAGAAGATTCGATTTTTTTGTAATGATTCAAGTGTGTGTAAAACTTGTTATTTTAGTAGCAAAAATGCTTCTCATTTAAAGAATAAAATCCTCAATCCTAAAATTACTAAATTCTTTGAAACTGCTTCGAAATAAATTTTTCATTGAAGACCTCAATACCTCGGTGTCCCCTTCGTCTTCCTTCCAGCCTTGCATCATCTAAATACAAACTCAAAAAGGACTCGAAATCCAAGTCAAATGAATCATAAGGAAATATTCATGCAAATGATCAAATAAAAATATGAGACATGCGATTTAGGTAGCAAAACTCCTAGACGTTACAATTCTCTCCCCCTTAACAAGAATTTCATCCTCGAAATTCGAAAACTTACCGAAACGATCTGGGTAGCGCTCCTTGATATCTGTCTCTACCTCCCACGTGGCCTCTTCCTCGGAGTGATTTAGCCACTGAACCTTAACCATGGGGATGGTCCGGTTGCATAGCTTTCGGTCCTGTCTGCCTAATACCCGAATGGCTCGCTCCTCAAAAGTCTTCTGTGGTGAGAGCTGTAGCGGCTCGAAGTTCAACACATGAAGGGTTCGGTACGTACTTCCTGAGCATGGAGACATGGAAGACGTTATGCACAACTGCTAAGCTCGGCGGTAAGGCCACTCGATAGGCTATGGTCCCCACTCGATCGAGGATCTCGAACGGTCCTATGTAACGGGGTTCTAGCTTGCCCTTTTTCCCAAATCTCATAACACCCTTCATTGGAGCGACCTTCACGAAGACATGCTCTCCAACTGAAAACTCTAGGTCTCTCCTCCTCGAATCGGCATAACTCTTCTGTTGACTCTGGGCAGTCCTCATCCTATCTCTGATCCTCTGCACTGTGTCTGCTGTCTGCTGAACAATCTCAGGTCCCAACTCCGCTCTCTCTCCAATCTCATCCCAATGAATAGGTGACCTGCATTTCCTTCCATATAGAGCCTCATATGGTGCCATGTCGATGGAAACCTGAAAGCTGTTATTGTATGCAAACTCTACTAACGACAACTTAGATTCCCAACTTCCCTGAAAATCAATAGCGCATGCTCTCAACAGATCCTCTAGTACCTGGTTCACCCTCTCTGTCTGCCCATTTGTCTGAGGGTGGAATGCAGTGCTGAAATGGAGCTTCGTCCCAAGTGACGCATGAATACTCCTCCAAAACGCTGATGTAAAGCGTGTATCTTGATCAGAAACAATCGAAACTGGGATTCCATGCAGTTTGACAATCTCTCCGATGTATAGCTCTGCGTACTGAGTCATGGTGAATGTGGTCTTCACCGGAAAATGTGCCGACTTGGTGAGTTGGTCCACAATCACCCATATCGAGTTCGACCCCCTAACGATCCTCGGGAGTCCCACAATAAAATCCATCGAAATGTTCTC
>KV018106.1:76501-109467 GCA_001598015.1 Dorcoceras hygrometricum
GATAATAGTGTATAAATCTCTGGCCAGAGTACTAGAAGTGTTTTAGGTAAATGTGTTTGCCTAGTTACACTCGCGATGTCACTATTTTGATCTCCAAGATGTATGCATAGCTATCGGATCTATAGCGACTCTCGATTTGCCAATGGTCGTTGATCTGATCGGGATATATGGATTGAAAGGACCGTACTGTACGCTAACCACGACCAACTGGTTCTTGCAGGCACTATCAGTGATACCTAGGGGATCATGGGGCGATGTTGCTAGACGCTCTTACCATGATCCGATGGGCAGGTCCGGAATTGTGATTTCGGAGCCAAAATGGTTGTGGGCCCACGGCTAGCTGTATCCATGAACCATTAAGGGTCACACAAGTACTGGATTAGAGATTCCCGCATGGATACTCAGCTCAATGTGTTGAGCGTACGAAGAGGATTTTGGGAGTGCGACTTCCTAAAAGTCAACGGAGGTCAAATCGAGATTTCCCGACGTTGAGGGGCAAAACGGTCATTTTGCACTGGGGTTCTGAAAAATGGTTTTTCAGATCATAGTATTCAGTTTTGGAAACTGAGTCGATTGGTCCGATCTGATCGGCGATCGGAGTTACGATGAAGCCATAGTGATGGGGATGAACTGAATGTTCACTCGTTGGACCCGGGCCCGTTGGGCCGGGTCCAAGTCCACCACTTAGTCTATTTAATTAGACTTAGGCTTCATTGTTAAAGAGAGACTAATCAAACCCTAACCCTAAGCACTATAGCCGCCGCCCCTCTCCTCTCTACAAGCCGCCGTCGCCGCCGCCGCAGCCGTGCGCCGTCGCCGCCTCTCTTCGCCGGAAAATCGTTTCCGGCCAAATTTGACGAGGAGGATCCGTCCGCGCCGATCTCGTCAGTCCTTCTAGTGCAGGCTGACGAAGGAGTCTCGCATCTGGTCGTGGACCGGATTGACGTAGTCTACCGCAATCTACCGTGAAGTGCCGTTTTCTTTACGAAACCAGTCGGAGCCAGGCACGAGTTGCCAGCAAGGTAGCAATCTTAAATGCCCTATGAATGTCATAGTATGTTATTGATATTATCGTATTGATCGTCTCCCGGTATTGTTTTTCTTTCTTCCGCTGCCTCGCCTGGAGGCGTGATCCGGATCCCAACAGTGGTATCAGAGCCAGGTTGTCGGATCTGATCAATACATATTGCCATATTTTATCTAATGTTTTATGAAAGCTGTTATTGTATGCAAACTCTACTAACGACAGCTTAGATTCCCAACTTCCCTGAAAATCAATAGCGCATGCTCTCAACAGATCCTCTAGTACCTGGTTCACCCTCTCTGTCTGCCCATTTGTCTGAGGGTGGAATGCAGTGCTGAAATGGAGCTTCGTCCCAAGTGACGCATGAATACTCCTCCAAAACGCTGATGTAAAGCGTGTATCTTGATCAGAAACAATCGAAACTGGGATTCCATGCAGTTTGACAATCTCTCCGATGTATAGCTCTGCGTACTGAGTCATGGTGAATGTGGTCTTCACCGGAAAATGTGCCGACTTGGTGAGTTGGTCCACAATCACCCATATCGAGTTCGACCCCCTAACGGTCCTCGGAAGTCCCACAATAAAATCCATCGAAATGTTCTCTCACTTCCACTCAGGGATAGGGAGGGGTCTCAGGAGCCCGGCGGGTCTCTGATGTTTTGCCTTAACCTTCTGGCATGTCAAACACTCGGACACAAAACGACTGATGTCACGCTTCATACCTGGCCACCAATATAACTGTTGTAGGTCTCGGTACATCTTCGTACTCCCTGGGTGGACATAGTACGGTGATGCATGTGTTAGAGTAGATGCCCAACTAGCCAACTTGTGGCGTGTGGGTTTATAGACTCTTGTACATGACAATCTTTATATATGATATTCGCATTTACTTATATGGCATTCTTTACTTTCATTGTGTGTATGATGATTTACAATTGCCTTGAGTAAAGACCTAGAATGCACTTAAGTGTATGTTAGATGTGATAGTGGGTATGACGGCTATCATGAAACACATCTAATAGTCACTGTGTATTCTGAACAAGTTCCTAGTCGATTGGGCCGTCAAAATGAGGATAAGGCCGCCCGAGTTCGAGACTAGTATCTGTGATGCGAAGTACCATGTTTCATTGGTAGGGAACATTGTGATGTTCTGAGCGTGCAGATAGATAGTGACCTGGTGATCTATCGAATTACCCTCCTTCGGACTTTCCAAGTGGTTACCATTTGTCGAGTGGATAAGTCCGAGGTCTTGGCTGTACTGATTAGTCCTCACGACTCGAAGCGTCATTGAGACTCTACATGATAGGCGTCTCACTTTGACTCGTTTGCCGACTCACTTGGGGTCATTAGGCGGCGGGATTGGGTGAGACCCCGATGCATGTAGGAGTCGATGCATCGTTGTCGAGGATTCACCGCTCGCAGACATGCGTGGGTATCCTATGCTATCTGAGGGGATAATAGTGTATAAATCTCTGGCCAGAGTACTAGAAGTGTTTTAGGTAAATGTGTTTGCCTAGTTACACTCGTGATGTCACTATTCGATCTCCAAGATGTATGCATAGCTATCGGATCTTTAGCGACTCTCGATTTACCAATGGTCGTTGATCTGATCGGGATATATGGATTGAAAGGACCGTACTGTACGCTAACCACGACCAACTGGTCTTGCAGGCACTATCAGTGATACCTAGGGGGATCATGGGGCGGATGTTGCTAGCGCTCTTACCATGATCCGATGGGCAGGTCCGGAATTGTGATTTCGTGAAATATGATTTTGTTGATTAAAATTTGATTTTATCGAAAAAATACGATTTTATTATAAAATACGATTTTATGATTAAAATATGATTTTGCGATAAATAATAGGATTATTTAATTTATGCATATTAATTAGATTAATTGCATGATTGGGATGATCGAGAGCCGTGCCCAATTTGTTAGGTGTATGCGATAGGTTTTTGTGATTCGGTTTTGAAACATATTTTGATTATCATTTAAAGTGGGCCTGTTTGTGGCCCGTTCCCACCCCTTGATAAATGTATCCCTTGTATGTCATGGTAAATTTAAATGTAAAGTTACTAGATTTAGTGGGAGGACATCCGAAGACGGTGGACAATGACGATCAAGATATTGAAGACCGAAGATCTGTAAAACAGGAAAGCTTTGTAATAGGATTGCACTGCATATTGCATTACCCCTAGGATTGGACCCAGGTCCGTGACTGGCAACCACGGACCGCATAGCTTTCGCGATCGATCATCCCAATATTTATATATGTTGATATATAGCTTAGTTGAATCCGCATGTTGCATGTTTTTAAATTTGATTTAAAATAAATGCATGAGACCAAAGTTTTTCAAAAATAAAATCTCTCGTTTTAAATATGATTTAAAACTTATATCAAGATAAAATGTTTATTCGATAAACTAAAGGGTATTTAAATCTGTTTAAATTTCCCTACCTTCCATCAACAATGGGTGTACGTCGATGCTACCCGTATACATGGCCCGACTCATATTATTGAGGGGGTCATGTATGCCGGAAAGCTGTCCACGCCATTGACAACTGTTGTGAGTCGGTGGGAACTCCTTTTAACGTTGGCTCATATTATTGGGGACGTTAAGGGGACCGTCCTTCACGACTCAGCATTGATGGGTCATCTTGACACGTGATAGTAAACGGCGTCATATTATTGGGCACTTACTGGACGTGAGGTGAATACATGGAGGTTGCATCGGTTGCAATCGGAAACTACTTTTTGGGGGTCATGGATGGCTGATATTATTCGGGTCCATGATCGCTTAATTGGGCTCCGTGTACCCACTAAAGAAACCTGTTTTCTCGATTTCATTAGAGGGTGGTGAAATCGTTGAAATAGTGGGAGGGTAATTCATAAAACTTAATGACCATGTTTTATGTCTTAGCTTATATCTTATATAGTTAGTGATGTATGTCCGTTTTCCTTTCAGTATTACTGCTTATAAAATGGTTTCGATGAAAAACCCGCTCGCTGCTATACTGGATAGCAACAGGTTCACCGGTCTGAACTACCAAGACTGGCTCCGCAACCTCAATCTTGTATTGGCTTCGGAGAAACTTCTCTATGCGATAGAGAAGAATCCTCCGAAGTTTGCCCCTGTCGATATCAGCCCTGAGGAGCTGGTATCGCTTAAACAATGGTGGGACGACGAGGTTAAAGCTCGATGCTATGTGATGGCATCGATGTCCAACGAAATACAACGGCGTTTTGAGAAGACGAAGTATGCTGCTGACATACTTTTTCATCTCAAAGAACTGTACGGGGAGAACTCTCGACATGAGAGGTTCACGGCTGTCAAGGAGATGATAACAAGCCGCATGCGCGATGGGACTTCGGTCTGCGAGCATGGGGTTCGTATGATTGGGCTCATTGAAAAGCTGTCGGGCCTTGATATCGCACTTCCACACGAGTTGTCTGTGGATGGGGGGTGGTGAACTGAAACTGGAAGGCTATATTGATTCTAGCTTCCAGTGTTACGTGGATGATTCGAAATCAACCTCTGGATTTGTATTCATGCTCAATGGTGGTGCTGTCTCTTGGAAGAGTTCCAAGCAAGACACCATCGCGGATTCAACCACTGAGGCTGAGTACATTGCAGCATCAGCTGCTGCTAAGGAGGCCGTTTGGATAAGGAATTTCGTCGAAGAGTTGGGCGTCTTTCCTAATGGAGTTGGTCCAGTCCCGGTGTACTGCGACAACACGGGTGCCGTTGCGCAAGCAAAGGAGCCTAGGTCTCACCAAAGATCCAAACACATACTGAGGAAATACCACATAATCCGAGATATTGTGGCTAGAGGTGACATAGCAGTTGAGAGAGTCGCCTCTATAGACAACGTTGTTGATCCACTTACGAAGCCCTTGCCTGGACCATTGTTTGAAAAACATCGCGAAACAATGGGACTGCGTCTGATGAGTAGTTGGCTTTTGGGCAAGTGGGAGATTGTTAGAGTAGATGCCCAACTAGCCAACTTGTGGCGTGCGAGTTTATAGACTCTTGTATATGACAATCTTTATATATGATATTCGCATTTACTTATATGGCATTCTTTACTTTCATTGTGTGTATGATGATTTACAATTGCCTTGAGTAAAGACCTAGAATGCACTTAAGTGTATGTTAGATGTGATAGTGGGTATGACGGCTATCATGAAACATATCTAATAGTCACTGTGTATTCTGAACAAGTTCCTAGTCGATTGGGCCGTCAAAATGAGGATAAGGCCGCCCGAGTTCGAGACTAGTATCTGCGATGCAAAGTACCATATTTCATTGGTAGGGAACATTGTGATGTTCTGAGCGTGCAGATAGATAGTGACCTGGTGATCTATCGAACTACCTTCCTTCGGACTTTCCAAGTGGTTACCATTTGTCGAGTGGATAAGTCCGAGGTCTTGGTTGTACTGATTAGTCCTCACGACTCGAAGCGTCATTGAGACTCTACATGATAGACGTCTCACTTTGACTCGTTTGCCGACTCACTTGGGGTCATTAGGCGACGGGATTGGGTGAGACCCCGATGCATGTAGGAGTCGATGCATCGTTGTCGAGGATTCACCGCTCGCAGACATGCGTGGATATCCTATGCTATCTGAGGGGATAATAGTGTGTAAATCTCTGGCCAGAGTACTAGAAGTGTTTTAGGTAAATGTGTTTGCCTAGTTACACTCGCGATGTCACTATTCGATCTCCAAGATGTATGCATAGCTATCGGATCTTTAGCGACTCTCGATTTACCAATGGTCGTTGATCTGATCGGGATATATGGATTGAAAGGACCGTACTGTACGCTAACCACGACCAACTGGTTCTTGCAGGCACTATCAGTGATACCTAGGGATCATGGGGCGATGTTGCTAGACGCTCTTACCATGATCCGATGGGCAGGTCCGGAATTGTGATTCCGGAGCCACAATGGTTGTGGGCCTACGGCTAGCTGTATCCCTGAACCATTGAGGTCACACAAGTACTGGATTCGAGATTCCCACACGGATACTCAGCTCAATGTGTTGAGCGTACGAAGAGGATTTTGGGAGTGCGACTTCCTAAAAGTCAACGGAGGTCAAATCGAGATTTCCCGACGTTGAGGGGCAAAACGGTCATTTTGCACTGGGGTTATGAAAAATGGTTTTTCAGATCATAGTATTCAGTTTTGGAAACTGAGTCGATTGGTCCGATCTGATCGGCGATCGGAGTTACGATGAAGCCATAGTGATGGGGATGAACTGAATGTTCACCCGTTGGACCCGGGCCCGTTGGGCCGGGTCCAAGTCCACCACTTAGTCTATTTAATTAGACTTAGGCTTCATTGTTAAAGAATCAAACCCTAACCCTAAGCACTATAGCCGCCGCCCCTCTCCTCTCTACAAGCCGCCGCCGCCGCCGCCTCTCTTGACGTAGTCTACCGCAATCTACTGTGAAGTGCCGTTTTTTTTACGAAATCGGTCGGAGCCAGGCACGAGTTGCCAGCAAGGTAGCAATCTTAAACGCCCTATGAATGTCATAGTATGTTATTGATATTATCGTATTGATCGTCTCCCGGTATTGTTTTTTTTCTTCCGCTGTCTCGCCGGGAGGCGTGATCCGGATCCCAACAGCATGGGCCTCTGTCATAATCAACTCTCTCAGCGCATCATCTGAAGGGACCCATAATCGTCCCCTATATCTCACAATCCCGTCTACCACTGTGTAGAGTCCACCTCCCTTCACTTCGTCCCTTAGTCTCCACTTTTGTAGCTGCTCGTCACTGGTCTGGCTACTGCGGATGCGATCTAATAGAGCGGATTGTACTGTCAAGGAACCCAATCTCGGTGCTCTACCAGCTGTATAAACCTCTAATCCCAAACTCTGAATCTCTCGCTGTAACGGCTCCGCAACAGTCAGATGTGAAATCACTGCTGTCTTCCTACTCAGAGCATCGGCTACAACATTAGCCTTCCCCGGGTGGTAGTTAATCTCGCAGTCATAGTCTTTCACCAACTCTAGCCACCTCCTCTGTCTCATGTTCAGCTCCTTCTGCATGAAGAAGTATTTCAGGCTCTTATGGTCGGTGAAAATCTTGCACTTCTCCCCATACAGATAATGCCTCCAAATTTTTAGTGCAAAAACAACCGCTGTTAGCGCAAGATCATGTGTCGGATAATTCCTCTCGTGCACCTTCAACTTTCTGGAGGCGTAGGCGATAACTCTGTCATTCTGCATCAGTACAGCGCCTAAGCCTAGCTTCGATGCATCCGTGTAAATCACAAAATCCCCTTGCCCCGATGGCATAGGTAATACAGGCGCTGATGTGAGAGCTTGTTTCAAAGTATCAAAGCTCTGTTGGCACTCTGGACTCCAAATATATCTGGCATTATTCTTAGTCAATACAGTCAAGGGAACTGCAATAGATGAAAAGCCTTTAATGAACTTCCGGTAATATCCTGCCAAACCAAGGAAACTGCGGATCTCCGATGCATTCCACGGTACAGCCCACTCTCTGACTGCCTCAACCTTGGACGGATCCACCTCTACACCACAGCTGGAAATGATGTGTCCAAGTAACGCCACTCTCTCTAGCCAGAACTCATACTTGCTGAACTTTGCATATAGCTGACGCTCCCTTAGGACTCCAAGTACTGTCCTCAGATGTCGACTATGCTCCTCCCTGCTCAGAGAATAGATAAGAATATTGTCGATGAATACGATGATGAACTGATCCAGATACGGCTGAAATACACGGTTCATGAGATCCATGAAGATCGCTGGTGCATTCGTCAAACCGAAGGGCATCACCAAGAACTCGTAGTGACCATAACGAGCCCTGAAGGCCGTCTTATGCACATCTGCCTCCCTCACCTTCAACTGATGGTAGCCGAGCGAAGGTCTATCTTAGAGAATATCGAAGGTCCCTGCACTGATCAAATAGATCCTCCACTCTCGGAAACGGGTACTTGTTTTTGACAGTTACCGAATTCAGCTCACGGTAGTCGATACAGAGTCTCATGCTGCCGTCATTATTCTTCACAAATAAGACTGGTGCACCCCATGGAGAGACACTGGGGCGAATGAATCCCTTATCCAGCAGCTCCTGAATTTGCTCCTTTAATTCCTTCATCTCAGTAGGTGCAAGAAGATACGGTGCCTTAGACATCGGCACTGTACCCGACAGCAACTCAATTGAGAACTCCACCTCTAGGTCTGGTGGAATCCCTGAAACATCATTGAGAAATACATCGGCATACTTCCTAACGACCTCCACATCAGCAATAGAAGGTCCATCCGGTTCCGCAGGCTCTAAGATGCACTACTCTGCACTGAAAATCAACAATCGCCTGATTCTCTGCCAGCCAGGCCATCCCAAGAATAATATCAAACTATTGCATCGGAAACACAATCAGATTGGCGCGGAAGGTCCGGCCTTGCAGTATCAACTATAAATCCCTTGCGACGCTAGCCGTAGACACCACCTCTCCTGACGGAATCGTCACCAATAAAACCTCCTGCAAAAACTCTCCTGGGCAACATTCTTACGTCGCACAAACTCCTCAAAAATAAAAGAATGAGTCGCCCCTGAATTGAATAAGGCCCTGGTAGCTACCCCTAATACAACTACCCTACCTGCGACATAAAATAACACATGCATAGGACACTAATCACGCTATACAAAATCAGGTTCACTCCTATTCAATAATATCACAGGTCTACTACCTAAATCCTCAAAATTCATAACGTAAGCGCAAGGTTACCTGTGATAAGTGTAGTGTCTGGGTCAGCCTCCTCTGCCTGCATCACGTAAACTCTCCCGGTGGCAGGCTTCTTCAGTTGCGGGTACTCAAATGACAAGTGTCCTGGCTGCTTGCACTTGAAGCAGACCCCGACTCCCATCAAGCACTTCCCGGAATGCTGCTTCCCACAAGTCGGGCATGTGGGTTTGTCTGTCTGAGCCATGGGCCTCGGAGCCTGCTGTCCTTGGGGTCTTCCAGAAGTAGCGGGCTTCACCGTTGGTCTCGAGGTCCCTAACAAGATCATCCATTAATATAATTGCAGAAAGTGATAAATTCTTAAAATATTATATACTGACCCTGGCCTGGAGGTTTAGGTGGCCCAGTGAACGGCCTCTTGGTCTGCTACTGTTGATGATGCTGTGCTTGGAAAGGCCTCTTCCTCTGCGCCTCGGCATGCAGATCCTTCAGCGTCTTCTCGGATCTGAAGGCTCTCTTCAGTGCCACGACATAGTCTACAGGGTCCGACATCAGCACATCCCTGCGAATAGCGGGGCTCAAACTATCCAAGAAATGCTGTAACTTCTTAGCGGGATCATCGGCAATGAGGGGCGAGAAATGGAAACCCCTGTCGAACTTCTTCACATACTCTACCACAGACATGTCCCCCTGCCGAAGGTTCCTAAACTCCCTCTTCAGCCTCGCCTGTACGTCCGGCGTAAAGTACTTGTCATAGAAGATCTTCTTGAACTCCTCCCAAGTCATAGAGTCCACATCCACTGTCTTTTATGCCCCTTCTCACCAGAGGGCAGCGTCATCCTTCAACTGGAAGATGGCGCAACTGACCCAGGCAGCATCCTCTAGTCGCATGTACCTAAAGATCGTCTCTAAAGTCCTGACCCATCCCTCAGCCACGAATGGATCGGTGGTACCGATAAACTCCGTCGGCCCCATCTTGCGGAATTTCTCATATGACATCTCGGTCCTGGCTGCCTGTGGAGTCCCGTCATTCTGTCTCAAAATCTGTGCAAGCCCAGCTAGAACCTGCTCGCTGGAGCTCAAAGGTGGCGGTGGAGGTAGGGTAACTTGTCGTCTGGGAGGCATCTGGGGTTTGTAACGAATTTTACTACTTAGTCACAACATGCCTCAAAAAAAGAAATAATATATGCAAACATATAGCCTCAAGACATAATCATATCAATAACTCAAAATAATAAACATGAACTGGAAGTAATTGGACAATTATATAAAGCAGTCAAACACTAAGACTTACAGACTTCAAGGCGAGACTCCTTGAGTTTCTTGCAGTCAGCTATATGCACAACCCAAACCAGGACCATGCTCTGATACCAACTGAAATGTCCCTCAGTACTTAAATTATATTTAATTTAAAAGAGATCTTAAATACAGAAAAGAAAATACTAGAAACTATTTTTTTTTAAAATACTAACTCCCACATGAGATAATTAAAATATTTGTTAATGAAGCGATAATAGTAAATCATCATCATAGGGCTTCTAAGATTAATAAAAGTCTTAAACAACAAAATAAACGTGCATGATAGCTAAAATTTGGCTAAGTCATAAAAATCACCATGCATAGGGAAAAATATGCTTTTCTCAAAACAAGTCGACAATGCTAAAAGACTGAAAGTGTTAAGCGGAAATAAGAGGTCGATGGATAGGTGCCAAGCCCGACTGTAATCCGCTCAGGAATCCTGTCACTCGATCTCGATCTCAGTCTCATCTGCACCATCCAAGCATAGTGAGTCTTAAGACTCAACAAGTACAAAACTGAGATATAACGAGTACTAAATAATACATGAACATACATAAAATATTTCTACTTAAAATAGTTTCTTGACTTAAAAGGTATGCATTAAAACAATTCATGCTCAAAATA
The DNA here is from genome assembly GCA_001598015.1 of Dorcoceras hygrometricum. Lineage (NCBI taxonomy): Eukaryota > Viridiplantae > Streptophyta > Magnoliopsida > Lamiales > Gesneriaceae > Dorcoceras > Dorcoceras hygrometricum. Next base: position 87,169 of record KV018106.1, read on the forward strand.
GCTAAAAATCTTTGCATAAATAAAATTAACTTCTAAAACATTTTTCCTAGTGAATTCCGTTCCTCGACTGTGGTCCATCAACCTTAATTCTCTTGATCAAGCTAATAAACACTAGTACTAGGTTGGAAAGGCACTCCAGTACTCATCTGAAGCCCAGACCTGTCAGTTGGAAAGGCACTTCAGTACTTATCTGAAGCCCAGACCCGTGATTTTTGATATGGCAAGCGGAACGTCTCCCGACCCCATATCCGTCATAGAAAAACCACAACCAAGTCCCATCATTCAAAAAAATCATTTTTTTTCCTCGTTCTTGCCTCAAATAATTTTCTCAAATCCTCATCAATTAAGTAAATGTCATAACCTCATGAACATTCTGTCGATAATACTTTAAAAGTAAACTTATGCACTTTAAATAGTCAAACATGCTAAAAATCATTTTCTAGGCATTTAAATTTCATAAAATGTCCAAAAATCCCATAAATTCAAAAAATGCTTAAAAAAAGTTCATAATATCCTTAAAACATCTAGTAAAGTCATTCATGAATTTTGGCAGCCTCTATAACTCAATTTCCAAACTTTCCCGAAAATTCCCCTAAAGGAACCACTCTGCGCGACAAAACCGTAAAAATCATTATAAATCCATTTCTTAACCATATGACCTCAAACCTGAACCCACGTGACCCTAACTCGATGTAATAGCTTCTGAAAAAAACCTAATTCAAAAAATATGTCTTATATGACCACACAGATGCTCGCAACGCTACTAGTCGCGCACAGGAACTCATCTGGGAGAGGCTAGCAACACAACTTCGAACCAGCCCCCTTCCCTTGCCTCCAGCACTCTACCAACCCCTCAAACAACCCATGGATGACCCTTAGACCTCTTACTAACCCCTCTGGACCCGAACCTAGTCCATACAAGACTCTTCCTCCTTCCACAAACCCTAGCCGTCATGCAAGCATGAACGGCTCACCCCATGTAACCCACGACCTAGGCTACCTCCACTTCCCTCGGTCTCAAGGGCTCACCATTCTCTGTCCAGAGACTGTTTCCAGCCATGCTTGGACCTCGCATGCCCACCCGAATCCAAGGAAATCAAGGAAGGAGCCGTGACTCACAACCCCTCAATCCACTCCGAGATCTCCTTTCCTCTCGACACCAACCCTCTACCACACGTCCAGATCTACTCTTGGCTGCAAAAATACATGAATGAATTACCTTAAACATCATGATATGCATTAAAATTGGATTCATCCAATCATCATAACATAAATAATCACACATGTATACATAGGCTTGAAAGGTGCATCAAGGAAGCTTTGTACTTGCTTTTCTTTGTAAGAACTTACAACCAAGAAGTGATGTTGAAACATACTAAACCTCTAAATTTTTTTTAGCCGACGTGGAATATACATTTTATGAAAGCTATAAACAAAACATAACTTAAAGTATTTAAAGAAATAACATCTCAACATACGATAAAACGACTGCAAAAATCCTTAATCCACGTCTCACAAGCTAATCATAAAAATCAGAGTATTCAAAAACTGTTTGCGGAAAAACTGAACATGTTTAAAAGCGAATAACATGAATTAACTAAGAGGTCACGGGGTAACAGCCGCAGCGGAGCATCAGACGTCCTCACCGCCGGTCGGAGTAATATCATCAACATTATCATGCTCACCTGCACCATATAAACCTAGTGAGCCTAAAGGCCCAGCATGCTATATCCGCTAATAACAAGATACATATAATAAAACCACATACAAGCACATAAGTGTATGAACATAATTTTCATGACATGCGTGCATTAAAAGATCTTAAAACGTTAAATCATGCTGTAGTCGTACATAAATCATCATAACATATATGTTAAGGCATAGCATAATACATAACATAACTTAAAAGAACATGCGAGTCGTATCCATGAAGTGAGAGCCATTAAATTCGATTGATCAATCTATAAACCAACGTACGTGGCGAGGTGTGGTTCACCCGACCTTACCTCGGGATCCCTATATGTCACACCTCTATGCTGCCACTTCAACCCGATGTCACACGAGGATCCATAAGCTCATTATCATTATACATTAACAGGGGATCCCCGGGCACGGCTATCCGGCTAACTCTCATCGTTACTTTGCCCCACAACACTTCAATTCCTCAAAAACATTTTCATTCATGCCTTAATTTAAACTTTCATGATGCATGCGTTTCATAAAAATAATGCAACTTTAAAACCTTGGCCCATCAATATATGCTAATTTTCTTAAAACATTACATACTTAAATACATAGCATGATACATATAACATTAAAAAGTATATTCATGGGCCTATGCATTATTTTCTTCGGCCCGGTCAAGGACTGGCTCAAGCGACTGGCCCACTAATTCTAAGTCCCAAAGCCTCAACTCAAACTTAGAACAATCCTAAGTCCAACTCATCTTGGCCCAACAACTAAGAACAAACCATTTTTAAAATCATTTGAAGAACTCGGCCCAACATCGTTAAAAAACAGGCTTAAAACTCATTAAAATAAATATCGGCCCAAAATCCACTAATTTGGCTAAAAATCCATTTTAATTAAAATTCCAGCAACTTAAAAATTAGATTTTGACTTAAAATCGTTGACCCGAAAATAATTTTAACTTTAAAAAAATTGAATTGACCCGGTAAAAACGACCCGGACTAAAAAATAAAATTACCCGGCCCAAAGATAAAATAATTTGGACCAAACTTAAAATATTCGACTCAATACTCGATGAACCGGTTCAGCCCAACCGAACCAGCCGGTTCAATTGGACCAAAACAGCCCACTACAAACCCTAAACCCAAAAACACACACTGGTTCATGCAGGGCAGCGACCAGCCGCCAGTCATCACGCTCTACCTCCCTGCTCCGGCCACCATGGTCGGAGCCCTTCCGGCTGGACCATCCCCAGGTCCAGGTGGTTCTAAGGTGACCAACCTTGCCTCAAACTGTGGCCTAACCAGGGAGAAAAAGTCCTGCAAGTGGACGCATCAGCCATGCTGTGCCGTCGCGACCACCTGAGGGTATCAGCGATTGTTCTCGCTTAACCGGCCACCACTGCCGGAGCCCTTCCAGTTGGATCACCCCCAGGTCTAGGCGGTGCCAACGAGACCAACCACGGCCCCTACCAAGCTCGCACGAAGGAGAACGAGTACTGGGAAGAAGACGCACGCGACACGCACAAACACACACTGCGCGGTGTGCGACATCAAGCCATTGGTTCGACCACAATTCCACCACTTCGAACCATGACAAGCCACTCCTAGGACCACCATGAACCACTTAACAACGATCCAAGACCCCTCAAGCAGCCCATGAACCGAAGCCATGCAAAAAGGATTAAAACCGTGAGGTGCACATATGAGTACATGCATGATCATGAACATAAACCTTAAGATCTGAAACATTCACATAAAATTCATGCATAATCTTTGTAAAAACAGTGTAATATGATCTATATGGTGAGAAAAGAAAGAATATAACATGCCTTGATTGATAGAGAAGCGAAAATACGTGATACCGGAGCGGAGGACAATGGAGAAGACCACACCTTGAGTTCCAATGGAAAAACTTGCAAATTTTCGGCCACCAAGGGGAGGATGGAGGATGAAGTTGTAAAAAGGCTTAAAAATATTTAAATTTCAGCCTCCAAGCCTTTAATTTTCGTAATATAAGGCCTCTCAAATTTAAAAGTGTGGTAAAAGTCATAAAAATGGCCCGTATAGGCGAAAAACGGGTCCCCCTCGGTAATCGTGCATAAAATCTCATTTTTTTTGGAAATTGTGCATAAAATAAAAATATTTTGCTTTAATTCTTCGGCAGTTGTGATTGAGTGTATAATCTCTTTTTATGCTACCGAGCCTGACATTTTTCGTATCAGAGCTTAAATTTGGATAAGCTCGAATTCTTTTGATCACACTTGAGTCTAGGCACTGTGTTGCTTGTGTGTGTGCTTGACTATGTGTTATATTGCTGTGTGATATTATTGTCTTAGTGTTTGCATAGATGCCGCCTAGACGTAGGGGTAGATCTAGAAGGCAGATCCCTATAGAATCTGAGGCTCAGAACGATGAGGGCGAGAGCAGTATTCCGTTCGTAGGCATGGGAGACAGGTTGATGATGAGGTGGATATTTTTGCAGCCCCGTATAGATGAAATGGAACTGATTATAGCGAGGTTTCAACGGATGAATCCTCAAACATTCAATGGTGATGAGTCTAGTTCTGATGCTGAGTCCTGGTTGCAGCACATTACAGGGTTTTTTGATCGAGTGTGGTATGACGATGAGCGTAGAGTGAGTCTAGATACCTTCCAACTGAGGAAGAATGCAGAGCGTTGGTGGAGAGGTGCATCCCGAGCTCTTGATTAGACAGGTGTAGGGATATCATGGAAAAGTTTTTGTACTGCTTTCCATTTGGAGTACATCCCAGAGTCCTATGTTAATGCCTGAGAGCGCGAGTTTGACAACTTGGTGCAGGGAACCATGTCCGTGGCGGAGTATGCTAGAAAGTTTTCTTCTCTTCTTGCTTATGTTCCTCATATTTCCGATCCTGAGAGAGCGAAGAGAAACAGATTCTTGGAAGGGCTGAATGAAGATCTTTATTCTTTGGTGTTGGCAAGTTCCCCGACTAGCTTTGTGGATGCAGTGGACAAGGCGATGGATATCGAGGAAGGATTACAGAACCGTAGGTCTCGGGTTATGCCACAAGCTACTCAAGTACTCGTCCCAAAGTTCAAAGGGCGTAGCCTTCCCAGACTTCTCAGTCATCCCAGCAACCCCAACAGTCATCACAACAACCTGGACGTCACAGGTTCAGGCCTTGTGGCCAACAGTTTAAGAAGAAGTCAGGTTCCAGTTCTTCCGGTTCGGGTAGTTCGAGCAGTAGTAGTCCCCGATCTACCTTCTGTGGGCAATGTGGAGGAAGACACCCATCTACACAGTGTACAGGAGTTCAGGGTTTTTGCAATCTTTGCGGACAGTACGGGAATTTTGCGAGAGTATTTCCTTTGGCTGGGTCTCAGCATACCGCTGCCCCACCACAGAGCCGTTCTGGCGGGTCATCTCGAGGTCATCTTTCCCTGTTCTGCAGCAGAGGATGTTGGAAACTCAGCATAGGTCGTTTCGGCAGCCTGGTCCTTCGTGTTTTGGACAGTCTTCCCAACCCCATTTATCAGGGCCTCAGCAGGCTCAAGTTAATGCCATGACAAGGGAGCAAGCAGATGGCATGCCTGGAGGAGTGGTATCAGGTACCTATACTATTGACCGTCCAGCACGTGTGTTGTTTGATACTGGAGCATCACATTCATTCATAGCTAATGCATTTATTTTTGAGCATGAGTTGCGTACCACCCTTTTGCATGATGTTGTTTCTATTGCGACTCCTGCCGGTGCGAGCTTGTTCTCCCAAGAGATGTGTCGAATGGCATACTTAGGTTTGGCGAGAATGTGCGGATAGCCTTTTTGATCCGGTTAGTTATGTGGGATTTCGATTGCATAGTGGGAATGGACATGTTGTCTAGTTTTAGGGCCACCGTGAATTGTTTCCATCGCGTTGTTCATTTCGGCCCCAGTCTGACGAGAAGTGGAATTTCTACGGCCATGATTCCCAATCAAAGATTCTGTTGATCTCTACTATGGAGATGTTTGGCCTACTTTCATTAGAAAACTCAGGATTCATGATTTATGCTTTAGACGCATCCTCAACGTAGTGTGTGGAGCTTAGTGACATCCCCGTCGCTCGTGATTTCCCTGATGTGTTTCAGAGGATATTCCAGGTTTCCCTCCGAGGAGAGAGATTTTCAGCATTGAGTTGGTACCTGGTACAGCTCCTATTTCACGAACCCCGTATCGTTTAGCACCAGCCGAGTTGAGAGAGCTGAAGGTACATCTTAGCGATCTGCTGGAGAAAGGCTTTATTCGACCAATCATGTCACTGTGGGGATCTCCTATTCTGTTTGTGAAGAATAAATACGGTTCGATGAGGATGTGAATTGATTTTCGGCAACTGAATAAAGCTACCCTGAAAAATAAGTACCCGTTACCGAGGATCGACGATTTATTCGATCAAATTCAAGGTTCAGTCGTGTATTCTAAGATAGATATGCGTTCAGGGTATCATCATTTGCGAATTCGAGAGGAAGATGTTGCGAAAACTGCATTTAGAATGAGGTATGGGCATTATGAGTTCTTGGTTATGCCTTTTGGTTTGACTAATGCCCCTGCAGTTTTCATGGACTTAATGAACCGATTATTTAGAGAGTTCATCGATCAAGGAAGATGTTGCGAAAACTGCATTTAGAATGAGGTATGGGCATTATGAGTTCTTGGTTATGCCTTTGGTTTGACTAATGCCCCTGCAGTTTTCATGGACTTAATGAACCGATTATTTAGAGAGTTCATCGATCAGTTTGTGATTGTTTTCATTGATGACATATTGTTTTACTCGAAGACTCTCATGCAGCATAAAGAGCACTTGAGGCTGGTCCTCCAAACACTTCGAGACTCGCAGTTGTACGCTAAGTTCTCTAAATGTGAGTTTTGGTTGGATAAAGTGGTGTTTCTGGGTCATGTCATTTCGGCTGAAGGAATGTCTGTTGATCCCAGTAAGGTAGAGGCTGTTGTGAACTGGGAACGTCCCAAGAACGTCTCGGAGATTTGTAGCTTTTTGGGATTGGCTAGCTATTATCGACGCTTCATTGAGTGATTCTCTAGTACAGCTAAGTCTATGACGCAACTGACCTAGAAGGATAAGAGATTTGTTCGGACGGAGGAATGCGAGAACATCTTTCAACTGCTCAAGGAGAAGTTAACTACAACTTCGGTGTTAGATTTACCTTCAGGTTCAGGAGGCTTTTTGGTATGTTCTGATTCTTCGCTTAGTGGATTGGGTTGCGTGTTGATGCAGCATGGTCGAGTCATTGCGTCAGTTGAAACCTCATGAGACTCGATACCCCGTTCACGATTTGGAGTTGGCGGCAGTTGTCTTTGCTTTGAATATTTGGCGCCACTATCTCTATGGCGAACAGTTTGTGATATATACCGATCACAAGAGTCTTCAATACCTCTTTTCCCAGTCCGACTTGAATATGAGGCAGCGTAGATGGATGGAGTTGCTTAAGGACTTCAATTGCGAGTTTCAGTATCAGCCTAGGAAAGTGAATGTAGTTGCTGATGAACTTAGCAGGAAAGCTCAAGTGTCGATGCTTGCATCGCTAAATATCTCTAAGGTCCATGAGCATCTGAGCACTACTGGTTGGCGTTTCTATCCAGGAGATGATTAAGTTGTGGTGTCATCTTTTCAAGTCGATCCACAGATTGTTTCGGAAATCAGGGCAGCTCAGAGAACTGATCCCTATATCCCTGAGTTGAAGTTGAAGACTCAAGATGGATAGCTGGAGAATTATTCTGTCACATCTGATGGATGTTTGAGGTTTCAGAGCAGGTTATTAGTGCCTAACTTGATTGATTTGTGAGAAAGGATCTTGAGGGAAGCTCACTGTAGTCGTCATTGTGTCCATCCTGGTGCAAGGAAGATGTACCATGCTTTGAAGCTAAACTATTGGTGGGAAGGTTTGAAGAACGATGTTGCTGAATTTTTCTCTCCTTGTCTGAATTGTCAGCTAGTTAAGGTGGAAAGGATGAGACCTGGTGGACTATTCCAGAGTTTAGAGGTGCCCCAATGGAATTGGGAACATGTAGCTATGGATTTTGTGACCCATTTTCCTCGTTTCAGCCGAGGATGTGATGTTATTTGGGTAGCAATTGACCGACTTTCGAAATCAGCTCACTTTATTCCCTTCAATATGAAGAATTCCTTGAAGAAAGTGGCAAAACTGTACATAGATTTTGTAGTTCGATTGTATGGAGTGCCTGTGTCCATAGTTTCAGACCGAGATCCAAGGTTCACTTCCAGATTTTGAAAGAGTTTACAAGAATCTTTGGGCACCAGATTGGTGATGAGTACAGCCTATCATCCACAAACCGATGGCCAATCTGAGAGGACTATACAGACCTTGGAGGATATGTTGCGAGTTGTTGTTATAGATTTTAGTGGTAGCTGGGAGGATTCGTTTTCGTTGGTGGAATTTTCGTATAATAACAGCTACCAGGTAACGATAGGAATGGCACCGTTCGAAGCCTTGTATGGTAGGAAGTGCAGGTCGCCCATTTGCTGGGAAGAAGTAAGGGAAAAGCAGTTGGCTTCACCTGAATTTGTGCAGCTAATGAGAGATAAAGTTGATCTAATTCGATAGCATATGAAAGCTTCACAAGATCGCCAAGCTAGTTATGCAAACCGGAGGTATAGGCCTTTAGAATTTCAGTTTAGTGATCGAGTGTTCTTGAAAGTTTCTCCTTTTAGAATTGTTATGAGATTTGTACACAAGGGAAAGTTAGCTCCTCGTTATGTTGTACCTTATGAAATTGTGAGAAGGATCGGTCCTTTGGCTTATCGTTTGTTGTTTCAACCCGAACTGTCCTCACTTCACGATATGTTTCATGTGTCTATGTTGAGGAAGTATGAACAGGATCCTTCGCATGTGCTACAAACTGACGAGGTAGAGCTAGATCAAACGCTGAGTTATGTTGAGTATCCCTTGCAGATTTTGGACAGGAAGGAGAAACAGCTCAGGAACAAGACCATTCCCTTAGTAATGGTCCAGTGGAGCAAGCATGGCAGGAAAGAAGCTACGTTGGATTTACAGGAGAAGATGCAACGTGAGTGCTCATCTATTTTAGTATGCATCTTACTAGCTTCCATAGATAGAATTCTGGATGTTGTTTTCCCAGTCACCTTAAGTTCTGGTCAGTAGTTGTTCCATGTGGTTTAGAACTGCAGTGCATAGTATATATACGTATTTTCAGTTTTGGTGATGTATTGATATTTCGGTGATGTTGAAGTTAAATCAGTTCTGTAGTTTGGTGTTTTATTTTGAGGACGAAATCTTGTTTTTAGTGGGGGAGGAATGTGAAACCCGAAAGATTAGTGGAGCAATTAATTTGACTAATCAGGTTTAGCATAGACCGGATCAGGCGTGAGCTGATCTGGGACGGGCCAGCTCTGAGCTGGTATGCCTAGTAAACGTAAGCTGGTCTGGAGCAAATTAGAGCTAGATGATTCGAAGGAGAGCGAGCTGGTCAGCGTGGAACAGCTTTGGGTTAGTTTTTGTAGAATGGTCTGAGATGGATGGTTGGATTGCTTATATATTGTTGTCGCAAGCTACTATGGGTACCCTAAGCTGGATATTCGAAGCGGGTGCCGAAGCGACGTCGTTTGGAGAAACCAGCTTAGAGGGGCGCAATCTGATAGTACTGTGCAGACCGACCTGGTTCGAGGTTTGTAAATCGATGCGGTTCATGGGTATCAGAGCTGATAGTGTGCGAGCTGGTTTTCTTGCGCGTGATCTGGTTGTCTCGAGCTGAGGTGAGGTGCAACATCGTTTATGTGACGTCAGCTTAGACGCTAGCTTTATTGTACGCGTGAGCTGGCCAAGGCGTAATCTGTTGCTACTGTATACGTGTGATCTTTTCTGGTAGCGCGAACTGGATGACATATATCAGCTTGGATACCCTGAGTTGTAGATGGCCACTGTTCACTAGATCGTGGGGGACTTATTTGTGGAAGACGTTGACCATGCGATCACCATTCTTCTCCAACACTTATAAAATTGTAGCACAAAAGCTAAGGTACGGATGTGAGCTTATATTTACAGCTTTGAGATAGGCTTGTGTATAAATGAGCATGTGCTGTTATGTTGAGCAGTGTGTATGTTGTTGGTTCTATGATATTGCTTGCATCTGATCTGTTACGTGTTATCTTACAAGCTGTTCTTATGCATACACGCATGTCATGTTGTTACGTTCTGTTCCTTCCGATCCTATGCTAGCAGCCTGCTGTGAGAACCTATGATCTGTTGTCTTTCGCTATTGAGCTGCCCGTGTTGAAAGGATGCGTGTGATTGAGCGGCTGGGTAGCTCTCATTCTCTCACATGAGTTGCGGCCATCCCTTTGCTGTATTGTGTCTGGTACCATGTCTGATCACGCGACTGGGTAATTCCCATTCTCTCATGCATCTTGTGACCACTCCTATTTCTGATGTCCAGCTGTGTATAGTTCCTTTGGATCCTTTGATCTTCCTGTTCTCATGCATCGCATAGCATTTATAACTTGTTCTATCCACCTGTTGTTTTATGTTGCTCTTCATACTGGGGTTTCACCCCGTCTGTGAACACCCGAACCCACGGGGTCACGAATTTGGGGTGAATTAAAATTTGAAAATAAAAATAAGGGCTAAACGACAATTTGTTATAAGCTGTATTTATTATAACTTAGAAAAATTTCGAAACACAAACACAAAACTGATATACAAACGTTCGGCGCCAAGTACTGACAATTTTCGGAAAAACAGATTTCATATATAAAGAGCAATTGCGATATTACAACATCTGAAATTCTATATGAATTTACTACTGTTGCAATTGATCTAATACAGATGTCTATGATAAAAGACAACAACAGCTAAGACACGGAAAACACTGCCCACATATAAAAACTTCACCACCCAGCTGTCTCAGCTTCCACCTTCCGCTTGTCCCTTAACTGTCTCACATGCACCATTTTAAAAGCTAATGAGCCTAGGGGCTCAGCAAGTAAAATCTGAGTAATAACAAAGTCATTTAACGCAGGCAGACATCTGAACATTTACATAAATGAGTTTAAAGGAACTTCATTAAACATAAACATTATTTCGTATTTCATAGCTTGGATATGGGGACAATAACCCAGATCCCTTCAATTAATTTCTTGAACTTTATTATTTATGGCTTAGAAGCTCTCCTTAGGTCCAATGTGCACTTGATCAAATGACTTCTGATATCAGTTCTATCATATAGCTCAATGTGAAGGGGTATACAGATCCGTCAATCCGTAATCCTGATACTTCCTGCTATTGAAGGGGCACACTGGTTCGTCAGCCAGACACTCACCCTTCCTTATGACCGTCTGTTATCTATGCCATAAATCTTTAAAATAAACTTTTGTTACTTTAAAGTACTTATCTTTCGAAATCTTCTTTGAAATCATCTTCGAAAATCATCAGGGTTCGCTTATTTTAAAACTCGCTTCCCATTTTAAAAACTTACTGAGTATCAGATTTGACTATTGGAAAACATTGCTGAAATGAAAACAGATTTCTCTAAAAGAAACTGTACTGGAAAGCAAAACAGATTACTGTTGTTGAACAGGTTTCTCAACAATGAACAGTACCGTTAGCGTGAAACAGAAATCTGACTAGGGAAATACATTGCTAACGATGAAACAGATGTCATTGGTCAACTCAGATGTCAACACAGGATTAGTGTTTAGAAAAGAAACAGATGTCTATTTATAGAATAGTAAAGCTATTGTGAAACACAGCGTTTAGGAGCAAAACAGCTGCAACTTGGTCAAATCAGATGTCAACGCAACTTAGTTGGTCAATTCAGATGTCAATGAATAAGTGTAAGAGGCTTCAGCAGTGAAGTATTTAATACCATGAAATCTGACCAAAATATGATGTGTAACGAAAACACAAAGCTGAAATGAAAACTGTTGAGTTAAGCGTGCAAGGGTGAGAACAGTACTGGGATGGGTGACCTCCTGGTAAGTTCTCGTACGTCAAGCTGCTGACGTTGCGTCGCTTGATCTGGTTAGCCATGTGGGCTATAAAATTGTGATGTCAGATCTTAACGGGTAATACTATCTCTGCTGGGGATAGGGCCTGTCAGGCCTCGTGCTCATAACAGAGTAAAAACACACAAACACATGCGGAAGCTATTAAAAAGTGGGTAAAATTTTCGCTTTTGGCCTGACGAGTTAAAACAATATAATTTAAAATAATGCAATACTCAAAATATATCCACGTTTATAAAATCAGCAAAACAACTAATGGTACCAGCCATAACAAAACAGTATAGCATACAACCACGAGTATCAGACTCCAACTACTGGATACAGCCACGAAGCACAGGGCAACCCCCTGGCTAACTCAACTGATACATATAACTATGCTATACGCAACTGGGATACTCTAACCACCTCCTGGGGCACCACCAGCTGGATTAAAACCACGACCAGCTGTAAAACCTGGGTTCCCTGAAAACAACACAACAAAGAAAACAACCAAGCCCCAGAGGGACATGGGGTCAAAACCCCAGTACGGAGAGCAACTATAAAACAGCAGTAAACAGCAAGAATAAAATGCAGATGCTATGCATGCAACCAGGGGCAAGAGCCGAAGGCTACAACCAAGGAAGGGAGCCAAAGAACTCAATGCACAGCTCAACGGAAATCACGGAATGTGGCCACGGTGAGTGTAGGACATGTGGGTGCTACCCACTCACCCCTACTCGCCCACCCTTACCAGATGCATCAACAACCCAAACTATGAACTGTTGTAGCTAGCCACTTGGCGCATAGGGGAAAATGAGAGTGCGGACTCACCGCTCGCCCTCGCATCCTGGTAAGAAAATAGAGCAACAACAACTAACAAAGGCTGCAATAGCTGAATGGAATGCGTGTATGCAACATGCTGACACAACAACATATAACCATATGCAACACAAAAATTACACACGGTAAGCATACACAACTATCACATAGAGAAACAACACCGCACGGCAATCCAAACACAGCCATCTCGCAATTTATCCAATCCAGGTTCCATGCTGAATTACAAGCTCAAGATCCGTACCTCAATTCTGTGCAATTACTACCACAACAAGGAGCCCGAGAGATCTGGTTAGGAACCTGCTGAACACACAACGTACAAGCATAAATCTCACGGATTACAAGCACAAAACCCACAGCTAGGAGTTACAACTCAAACCAGCAACTGATTCCAACAATACCACTAACAGGAAGTTTAAACAAAGGCTAAGACTAAGATCTCAACAACAATTCGATGTTCTACCTCAACGACGCAACACACGACTGAAGACAGTAACTTCGCGATCTCGCTCTAGCCAACAACAGCCTCCAAGAATGGTATAGGATGGAAGAGCTTCTCGAGAGGAGTCCAACGCTACCTCAAAAGCCCAAAACAATGGTCGGAAACGACGTGAATCACCGGATAAAATCAACGGTGAACAGTACTAGGGTTCGAGAAACAGAGGTCGACAAAAGGGAGAATTTTCTAAGTATGGGATCTGAGATCTTAAATCGAAGACCAAGTATTCCTTAAATAAATCTCGCGACTGCTGAAATCTGGTTAATAAGTCCACCGACCAAAACCAGCAGTTGCTTTACAACCATCGCCTGGTTCTCAAATCCAAAAGCTGGATTGTATAACACTCAAAAGTTGATACCAGACGTTGCATCAAAACGCTGCATTCCAACTTAAAAAAAGGCGTCGCATAGCTGACGTCATCAAATCCGGTCGATAACCCTCGCGCAATACCAGCCGCAAGCTACAGGAAACCAGACGCAAGCTACAGTAGAGTTGACCATCGTTGACATCTACTCTCAGCTGGACAACCAGCAGACACACGCGAACAGATCCCACCAGCTGGTACCAGACGCAACACTCCAAACAGCGTCGCACCAACTAATCCAAACACTACCGTTTTGCCCTCAACAAACGAGATAAAGCAGCAGCTGGATACAAACATGCTACCATCTTTCACTTAACACAACGCATCCAGATTTCACTAAAACGACGGCGTTTAGGAATCTCGCGCTACCAAAACACGCTACGACTGAATTTCACCAAATCGACCAGCTCTCACCACGAAACCAGCTTTTACCCAAAATACCAAAAATACGAAAACTTCCAGAAATGCTCTAAATGTGAAATCTGACCCGAAAATGAAATCAAAACATCCAAACAGAGATCTGAATCACCAGAAATCTCTAAACCGATTAATTCAAACCAAATTAATCTTATACAATTCCAGGTCTCACATTTCTCCCCCACTAAAAAGGATTCGTCCTCAAAATCGAACAGCAATCTGGAAATACAACTCAACAACAGCAAGACAAAACAAAAATTCGCCCAACACATGGCCAAGAGTTCAAGATAACTGAGCAAACAATTAACAACAATTAGGGAAGAAATACAACCAAAAGCTACAAACTACTGGAAATTTAGCTCAACAGCTACTAAAACAGATGCGGCCACTCGCGCTGCATCTTTTCTTCCAGCTCCCAAGTAGCCTCTTCCCTTCCATGTTTGCTCCATTGCACCATTACCAACGGAATGGTCTTATTTCTCAGCTGTTTCTCTTTCCTGCCAAAGATATGCAATGGATATTCTAGATAACTCAACGTCTGATCTAGCTCTACCTCGTCAGTCCTAAGTACATGAGACGGATCTGGCTCATACTTCCTCAACATGGAAACATGAAAAACGTCATGAAGAGAAGACAACTCTGGCGGCAAAAACAGTCGATACGCTAAAGGGCCAATCCTCTCAACAATTTCATACGGTCCGACGTAACGAGGGGCTAACTTTCCCTTGCGTCCAAAGCGCATAACACTACGAAACGGAGAAACTTTGAGAAATATACGATCACCAACCTGAAACTCAAGGGATCTACGCCTCTTATTTGCATAACTGGCTTGGCGATCCTGGGCAGCTTTCATCCGTTGTCGAATAAGATCCACATGATCTTTCATTTGCTGCACAAAGTCAGGGGCAGATAGCTGCTTCTCCCCCACTTCTTCCCAACATACCGGCGATCTGCACCTTCTGCCATACAAAGCCTCAAACGGCGCCATACCAATCGTCAATTGTTAGCTACAACGTCTGGATAGTTCTCTCAGATTGGCCATCTGTCTGGGGGTGATACGCGATGCTCAACGGCAATCTGGTACCCAAAGCTGTTTGTAAACTCTTCCAAAACCTGGAAGTAAACCTCGGATCTCGGTCGGACACGATTGAAACAGGCACACCGTGCAATCTAACAACAAAATCAACGTACAGCTTCGCCATCTTCTTCAACGAGAAGGTCATCCAATAGGGAATAAAATGTGCAGACTTCGACAGTCGGTCTATAACCACCCAAATAGCATCGCATCCTCTGCTGGAACAAGGCAGATGCGTCACGAAATCCATAGCTATGTGCTCCCAATTCCATTGGGGCATTTCCAAACTCTGCAACAAACCACCAGGTCTCATCCTTTCGGCCTTTACCATCTGACAATTTAAACAACGAGCGACAAAACCAGCAACATCACTCTTTAGGACAGCCCACCAAAAGTGCGGCTTCAAAGCATGGTACATCTTCCGTGCACCAGGATGAACACTATGTCTGCTACAGTACGCTTCTCGAAGGATATCTTCCTTCAAATCAATCAAATTGGGCACAACCAACCTGCCCTGGAAACGCAAACAACCATTGAAAGAGACAGAATAGTCCTCAAATTCGCCAGCCCTGACCTTTAACTTCAACTCGTGGATAGACGGATCAGTCCTTTGAGCTGCTCTAATACTCGAAACAATCTATGGCTCCACTTGGAACGATGAAACCACAACGCAATCCTCGGCCGGGGTAGAAACTCCAACCCGTAGTGTTAAGATGCTCCTGATCCTTAGAGATGTATAACGACACAAGCATCTCACTAGCCTTCCTGCTCAATGCATCAGCCACTACGTTCGACTTCCCAGGCTGGTACTTGATCTCACAATCAAAGTCCTTTAGCAGCTCCATCCACCGACGTTGTCTCATGTTCAAGTCAGGCTGCGAAAACAAATACTGCAAACTTTTGTGGTCCGAGTACACCACAAACTACTCGCCATACAGGTAGTGAAGCCAGATCTTCAATGCAAATACCACCGCTGCTAACTCCAAATCATGGACTGGGTAAAGAGTCTCGTGCGGTTTCAACTGCCGCGAGGCATACACAATGACTCGACCATTCTACATCAAAACACAGCCCAATCCGTTGAGCGAAGCGTCAGAAAAAATAACGAAACCACCTGAACCAGACGGCAGAGCCAACACAGGCGCCGTAGTCAGTTTCTCTTTAAGAAGTTGAGAGGAATTCTCGCAATGCTCAGTCCAAACAAACCGCTTGTCCTTCTGAGTCAATTGAGTCATCGGCTTTGCTATACTAGAGAATCCCTCAATAAAGCGACGATAATAGCCAGCCAACCCAAGAAACTGCGAATCTCGGAAACATTCCTGGGACGCTCCCAGTTCAAAACAGCATCAACCTTACTGGGATCCATCGAAATCCCCTCGGCTGAAATCACATGTCCCAAGAATACGACGCGATTCAACCAGAACTCACAATTGGAAAACTTTGCATACAACTCCTGGTCTCTCAGCGTCTAAAGGACAATACGCAAATGCTCCTTGTGCTCCAAAGGAGTCTTCGAATAGACTAAGATGTCATCGATGAACACGATCACAAACTGATCAATAAACTCACGGAAAACTCGGTTCATCAAATCCATGAAAACTGTTGGGGCATTCGTCAATCCAAACGGCATAACCAAAAACTCATAATGCCCGTACCTAGTACGAAAAGCAGTCTTCGCGACATCTTGGTCTCTCACTCTCAGCTGATGGTACCCTGAACGCAAGTCAATCTTTGAATACACCGCAGAACCTTGCAACTGATCAAACAGATCATCAATTCTCGACAACGGGTACTTGTTCTTCATAGTGGCTTTGTTCAACTGGTGGAAATCAATGCACATCCGCATTGAGCCATCCTTCTTCTTCACAAACAATATGGGCGCTCCCCACGGTGACATACTAGGTCGGATAAAACCTTTCTCCAGAAAATCATCTAACTGTACCTTGAGTTCTCTCAACTCCGCAGGCGCCAGACGATAAGGGGCACGTGAAATCGGAGCTGTGCCAGGCAACAACTCTATGCTGAAGTCAATCTCCCGCCTCGGAGGGAAACCAGGAATCTCCTTCGGGAACACATCCGGGAAATGTCGCACCACGGGAACATCACTAAGCTGAACGTGGGAAGAAGAAGACGCATCCAAAGCGTATATCATAAAGCCAGCATTCCCCAAAGACAACAAGCTGAACATCTCCATCGCTGAGACTAAGGGAATCTTCGATCTAGAATCCTTGCCATAGTAGTCCCACTTCTCGCCAGACAAAGGCATAAAATGAACAATTCCATGAAAACAATCCACAGAGGCCCTATATTTGGAAAGCACATCTATCCCAACTATGCAATCGAAATCCCACAGCATCAATCGGATCAAGTTCGCTAACAGGACATGCTCACCAAACCGCAACACACCATCTAACAAAACCTCCTGGGAGAACAGGCTCACACCACCAGGGGTTGAAACAGAAACGGCATCGTGCAAAGAAATGGTACACAGACCATGCTCAACAACAAACGAATCAGAAATAAACGAATGTGATGCACCGGTGTCAAACAACACATGCGTAGGAAAATCACAAACAAGGAAAGTACCTGCGATCACCCGACTCGGTGTCTCCTTGGCCTGCTCCCTAGTGATGACGTTAACCTGAGCATGCTGGGGTCCATAGAAGAAAGGCTGTGACGATTGTCCGAACCGCGACGGACCAGGCTACTGAAACAGCCTAAACTGAGTCTCACCCAATCGGGGCTGCTGAAACTGAGGGGAACGACCCCTAGACTGACCTCCTCGACCCTGAGGCTGGGCCGCGGTCTGCTGTGATCCAGCTGACGGACACACTATAGAAAAATGCCCGTACTGACCACAAAGGTTGCAGGAACCCTGAACACCAACAAACTACGTAGACGGATGCTTTGCACCGCAAAAACCACAAAACTCAGCCCGAGAACTGCTGCTACTTGAGCTGCCTGAACCAGAAGAGCCAGAACCCGACTTCTTCTTGAACTGCTGACTGCGGGGTCGGAACCTCTGACGGCCAGACTGCTGAGCCACCTGCTGCTGATGCAGCTGCTGCTGGGGCTGATGGGCTGACTGGGAGGATTGGGAAGACTGCGCTCCCTGAATAGCAGGACGACTAACATGCGCCGCCTGCTGCCTGCGAGCACGACGACTCTGCAAACCCTCCTCGATATCAATAGCAGTGTCAACTACTTCAGCATAGCTCTTGGGTTTGCTGGTCAACACCATCTGATACAACTCTTCGTTCATGCCCTCAAGAAATCTAGTCCGCTTGGCCCTCTCCCAGCCAGAAACATGGGGAACGTACGCCAACAGAGAAGAAAACTTCCTAGCATACTCCCGAACAATCATGGAACCCTGCTCCAGATGGTTGAACTCCCGCTCCCGAGCGTTCACATAAGACTCGGGTACATACTCCTGTCGGAAGGTCTCGCAGAAACTGTCCCAATAGATCCCAACACCGGTCTCTAACAAGGTACTCGAAGCGCCTCGCCACCAGCGCTCTGCAGCCTTCCTAAGCAAGAGGGTTGCTAAACTCAGCCGAAGATCATCATCATACTGCACCCGATCGAAAAGACCAATAATGTTACGGAGCCACGAGTCCGCATCCTCACTGGACTCATCACCATTAAAGACTGGAGGGTTCATCCGCTGAAACCGTGCTATAACAACATCCATCCGCTCCACCGGGGGAGGCAAGTCACCAACTTCCTCCTCCTCTCATACCTACTACGAGAAAGACTAGGAGCGCTACGCCTCATTCTGTCCTGCCGATTCCTCAAACTGCCCCTACCTCTACCACGACTTCTAGGCGGCATCTACGAAAACACTCAAAAAGATCAAGCAAAACAGAACAGACACAACATAGATAGCACATAACACAAAAATATGCAGCACATAGTCACATAGCCAAGCATATGCAACACACAACGCTGTTCCTAGACTCAAGTGTGATCAAAGAAATCGAGCTTATCCCAGCTTAAGCTCTGATACCAAAAATGTCAGGCCTCGTGCTCATAACAGAGTAAAAACACACAAACACATGCGGAAGCTATTAAAAAGCGGGTAAAATTTTCGCTTTTGGCCTGACGAGTTAAAATAATATAATTTAAAATAATGCAATACTCAAAATATATCCCAGTTTATAAAATCAACAAAACAACTACTGGATACAATCCATAACAAAACAGTATAGCATACAACCACGAGTATCAGACTCCAACTACTGGATACAGCCACGAAGCACAGGGCAACCCCCTGGCTAACTCAACTGATACATATAACTATGCTATACGCAACTGGGATACTCTAACCACCTCCTGGGGCACCACCAGCTGGATTAAAACCACGACCAGCTGTAAAACCTGGGTTCCCTGAAAACAACACAACAAAGAAAACAACCACAGCAGAAGGCTACAACCAAGGAAGGGAGCCAAAGAACTCAATGCACAGCTCAACGGAAATCTGCAACGGAATGTGGCCACGGTGAGTGTAGGACATGTGGGTGCTACCCACTCACCCCTACTCGCCCACCCTTACCAGATGCATCAACAACCCAACCTATGAACTGTGGTAGCTAGCCACTTGGCGCATAGGGGAAAATGAGAGTGCGGACTCACCGCTCGCCCTCGCATCCTGGTAAGAAAACAGAGCAAAAACAACGAACAAAGGCTGCAATAGCTGAATGGAATGCGTGTATGCAACATGCTGACACAACAACATATAACCATATGCAACACAACAATTACACACGGTAAGCATACACAGCTCTCATACAGAGCAACAACACCGCACGGCAATCCAAACACAGCCATCTCGCAATTTGTACAAGCCAGGTTCCACGCTGAATTACAAGCTCAAGATCCGTACCTCACTTCTGTGCAATTATTACCACAACAAGGAGCCCGAGAGATCTAGTTAGGAACCTGCTGAACACACAACGTACAAGCATAAATCTCACGGATCACAAGCACAAAACCCACAGCTAGGAGTTACAACTCAAACCAGCAACTGATTCCAACAATACCACTAACAGGAAGCTTAAACAAAGGCTAAGACTAAGATCTCAACAACAATTCAAAGTTCTACCTCAACGACGCAACACACGGCCGAAGACAGTAACTTCACGATCTCGCTCTAGCCAACAACAGCCTCCAAGAATGGTATAGGATGGAAGAGCATCTCGAGAGGAGTCCAAAACTACCTCAAACGCCCAAAACAACGGTCGGAAATGACGGGAATCACCGGATAAAATCAACGGTGAACAGTACTAGGGTTCGAGAAACAGAGGTCGACAAAAGGAAGAATTTTCTAAGTATGGGATCTGATATCTAAAATCGAAGACCATGTATTCCTTAAATAAATCTCGTGATGGATCTGTTTTGACAGATCCTGATTAAGTTTTGAATTACACAAAACCTGTTATTGTGTTTCTAACAATTCCACTTAAGCGTACAGGTTTTAGGAACGAAGAAGACGATCAACAGCAGCTATATTTGTCCAGCCGATGGTTCGCAATATATAAAGATTCAGCAGTTGATTTGATTTTCATGGAATCGGCAGCTGGATTAGCAATGGAGACGTCCAAAGTTGAATCAGTTGTTCGTAATCAGGCGAAGGCCAAGTTGAATCAGCTGGAGCATGATGAACCAGCTGAAACAATGACAACCAGCTGCAAGCGCTAAAGAGCGAAGTGAACCAGCTGGTACATGTAGTTGAGAAGTCTGCTGGAGAAATAGATCGAAGAAGAAGATGCGCAAGTTACTTCTGACGAATCTGTTAGCAGTAGCGATTATAAGTACTGTTGATGAATCTATTAACAGTCGCTATTCAAGAAGCAAGAAGCTAAGAAGAAGCGCAAGCTGGAGCTGGAGCGATAAAGATCAACTGGAGCGTAAAGCGTAGATGACATCAGCAGTGATGTCATCATTCAGCAGGAAGCTACAGTGATCAGCAGATGAAGAGATATCAGCAGTTGAGAAGATGCGCAAGATATAGAATCAGCAGAGAGCTTCAACCAGCAGTTGGTATTTGGAGTTGGCGATTGCAAAATGATGTCGCATGAATAAGTTGGAACGACAGCGTTTTGCATTCGCAATAAGAATCAGCAGATGAAGAGAAGCAAAAGAGATGAAGCGACGTCGTGCTGGAGAATCAGCAGATGGTTTAGCGTTGATGACGTCATCGGTGACATCATCATATTCAGCAGATGGTTTGAGAAAGCAGACGCAAGAATCAGCAGGTAGCTTGTACATCCAGTCGCAAGCTACTGTTCACCAGCAGATAGTATTTGGAGATAGCGATAGCAAAACGATGTCGTTTACATAAGTTGATACGACAGCGTTTTGCTCTTGCGCTAAAGATTCAGCAGGAAGACTTGGCGTTAATATTTCAGCAGTCGCAAGCTACAGTGGATCCAGTCGCAACGCAAAGATTTCCAGACGCAGTGTTTGTGTACCCAGACGCAAGCAACAGCAGCATCCAGTCGTTGGGAAATCCAGTCGAGAGCTTATATGAACCAGCTGTTGCTATGAATACAGTCGCAAGCTGAAGCATCCAGACGCAAGATTCCAGTCGCAGTATTTGAAGCTTCAGCAGTAGCGCAAAGCATCCAGGCGCAAAGAATCGGAGAAGTAGCAAAGCGCAGTGGTTGAAGAATGAATCAGCAGCGAAGCAGTTGACAACTTACGAAGAGTTATCAAAGCTGGATGTCAACTGCTGAGCTCAATTCAAATGGCGAAAATGACAAGAAACCTGCAAAAGAAAAGGACACAAGTACTGTTCCCCTGTCGGTACTTTACAGAACACATTTCAAACGGGAAGAAGTTGTGTCCAACGGGATTAATTTGAACCGAGGCTATATATTCGAGAAGCGCCATTGAAGAAGTGTTCGGTTGCGTGAGAGACGACGTTGGTGCAACTACAGTATTGTGGCAGAAATACATTGATTATACAGTGCACCAACAGAGGGAAAAATGAACAGATAGACGAAGCAATCGACCGCCATTAGAGAGGAGCTTTCACGAGAGTTGATTGCTGAGTCTAGATTAGCTTGTTAGAGCATTTCCCTAGTGTGTGAGAAAAACAGAGAGTTGAGAGCTTAAATATTGAACCGAGGCTATATATTCGAGAAGCGCCATTGAAGAAGTTTTCGGTTGCGTGAGAGACGACGTTGGTGCAACTACAGTATTGTGGCAGAAATACATTGATTATACAGTGCACCAACAGAGGGAAAAATGAACAGATAGACGAAGCAATCGACCGCCATTAGAGAGGAGCTTTCACGAGAGTTGATTGCTGAGTCTAGATTAGCTTGTTAGAGCATTTCCCTAGTGTGTGAGAAAAACAAAGAGTTTGAGAGCTTCATTGTATCAATCTCACACACCCGGATTCATTCACATCTATTTGTGAATGA
>KV018106.1:111381-121986 GCA_001598015.1 Dorcoceras hygrometricum
GCATTTGTGGAGTCTAGGAGTTCTCACAGCTGCTGGTTGTGGGATTGGGTCTGTACATGAGTTGTAAGATCAAATCTTCTAGTGGAGCCTTTCGAGGTGGAAGAAGGGGAGATGTAGGACATTGAGGTCCGAACTTCCAGAAACAAACCTGCTGAGTATCGTGTTCTTTATTCATTTACTTAGCACGCATACACGTTTACAGTATTCAGCACGCACGCATAACAGTTCAGCACTTAGCATCTTAGCATCGCATACACAGCAGCACACAAGCACTTGCCAAGTCTCGAACAGATTTATGTTGTACATAAATCTGTTTGAGTTGTTTTAAAATATAGGATTCAGTTCTGTTATTTTCCGCATGATTTTTAAATCATACCAGATCTGTCTCAAGTGCTCTTTCGTATTGTTTTTAAGTGTTCAAGAACAAGAGGTATTGCACCTCATCCGTTAATTAGCAGCGCAAAATTTTAATTAACCTTTCAAAGCAGCGCTGCTAAGTGTTTTTCGGTCCTAACAATTGGTATCAGAGCAGGTTGTTCTTGAACGAGCACTGATTTTAAAACACATGTGCTATGTTTTTAAAGTTTGAACTGTTTTGAGAAGCTTGTCTATGAAGATCAGTTAATCTTTTTAATGTAGAACCGGTTTTTCGCTTGATGAACTGTCGAGATGCGCGAGTCACGGGCAGATGCCAAGCTTCTATTTTCGTTGTGCTGTAAGATCACTTGGAGCGAGGCTCAGTGACAAGTACATGGGGCGAGATAGAAGAAGGAAAAATCTGAGTTGTTCTCTGTTTACTGGTCCTTCATATTTAAAGCAACTCAGTAGCACTTATTCATTTGAAATATTTCGTTGCTCTGATATATTTTAAATTGTTCTGTTTTGCGGTTTCCAGCTGATGCAAAACTTTGATTTTAAAAATGATTTTAAAAATGATTTGAGCTCATGTTATAAAAGATAGGGAGAGTGGCGTCACTGTCTTTTATAATTTTGAGTTATGCATCAGTTTCGCTTTTGAAAATCATATATTGTTGCATACGGTGCTTCCCAAAGCTGTTTTGTTTTTCAAAGATTAAAACTCCTGCTGTTACATTGTTTTTGTTGTAACTGTGTAGGGAGAGCTTTTGTTTTAAATATGGGAAGACCAGCAGTTCACTCTCTTTTTGATTCTCACAAAAAGGGAGAGAGTTGTTAGAACATGCACTGTTCATTTGAGGTTTTGTGTAAATAAAAAAGGGAGAGATTGATGGATCTGTTTTGACAGATCCTGATTAAGTTTTGAATTACACAAAACCTGTTATTGTGTTTCTAACAATTCCACTTAAGCGTACAGGTTTTAATAACGAAGAAGACGATCAGCAGCAGCTATATTTGTCCAGCCGATGGTTCGCAATATATAAAGATTCAGCAGTTGATTTGATGTTCATGGAATCGGCAGCTGGATTAGCAATGGAGACGGCCAAAGTTGAATCAGCTGTTCGTCATCAGGCGAAGGCCAAGTTGAATCAGCTGGAGCATGATGAACCAGCTGAAACGATGACAACCAGCTGCAAGCGCTAAAGAGCGAAGTGAACCAGCTGGTACATGTAGTTGAGAAGTCTGCTGGAGAAATAGATCGAAGAAGAAGATGCGCAAGTTACTGCTGACGAATCTGTTAGCAGTAGCGATTATAAGTACTGTTGATGAATCTATTAACAGTCGCTATTCAAGAAGCAAGAAGCTAAGAAGAAGCGCAAGCTGGAGCTGGAGCGATAAAGATCAGCTGGAGCGTAAAGCGTAGATGACATCAGCAGTGACGTCATCATTCAGCAGGAAGCTACAGTGATCAACAGATGAAGAGATATCAGCAGTTGAGAAGATGCTCAAGATATAGAATCAGCAGAGAGCTTCAACCAGCAGTTGGTATTTGGAGTTGGCGATTGCAAAACGATGTCGCATGAATAAGTTGGAACGACAGTGTTTTGCATTCGCAATAAGAATCAGCAGATGAAGAGAAGCAAAAGAGATGAAGCGACGTCGTGTTGGAGAATCAGCAGATGGTTTAGCGTTGATGACATCATCGGTGACATCATCATATTCAGCAGATGGTTTGAGAAAGCAGACGCAAGAATCAGCAGGTAGCTTGTACATCCAGTCGCAAGCTACTGTTCACCAGCAGATAGTATTTGGAGATAGCGATAGCAAAGCGATGTCATTTACATAAGTTGATACGACAGCGTTTTGCTCTTGCGCTAAAGATTCAGCAGGAAGACTTTGCGTTAATATTTCAGCAGTCGCAAGCTACAGTGGATCCAGTCGCAACGCAAAGATTTCCAGACGCAGTGTTTGTGTACCCAGACGCAAGCAACAGCAGCATCCAGTCGTTGGGAAATCCAGTCGAGAGCTTATATGAACCAGCTGTTGCTATGAATACAGTCGCAAGCTGAAGCATCCAGACGCAAGATTCCAGTCGCAGTATTTGAAGCTTCAGCAGTAGCGCAAAGCATCCAGGCGCAAAGAATCGGAGAAGTAGCAAAGCGCAACGGTTGAAGAATGAATCAGCAGCGAAGCAGTTGAAAACTTACGAATAGTTATCAAAGCTGGATGTCAACTGCTGAGCTCAATTCAAATGGCGAAAACGACAAGAAGCCTGCAAAAGAAAAGGACACAAGTATTGTTCCCCTGTCGGTACTTTATAGAACACATTTCAAACGGGAAGAAGTTGTGTCCAACGGGATTAATTCTACAGAGGCTATATATTCGAGAAGCGCCATTGAAGAAGTGTTCGTGCGTAAGAGACGTTGGTGCAACTACAATACTGTGGCAGAAATACATTGAATATACAGTGCACCAACAGAGGGAAAAATGGACAGATAGACGAAGGAGAGTTTGAGAGCTACAATGTATCAATCTCACACACCCGGATTCATTCACATCTGTTTGTGAATGAATCTCGAAATATGTTCACAGTTCCCGTCCAAGCATGAAGACGTAAAACTCTTGTGTATGTAGTCAGTCACACAGCCTGTGGCTGTTGTGCATTTGAGGAGTCTAGGAGTTCTCACAGCTGCTGGTTGTGGGATTGGGTCTGTACACGAAGTTGTAAGATCAAATCTTCTAGTAGTGGATCCTTCCGAGGTGGAAGAAGGGAAGATGTAGGACATTAAAGTCCGAACTTCCAGAAACAAACCTGCTGAGTATCGTGTTCTTTATTCATTTACTTAGCACGCATACACGTTTACAGTATTCAGCACGCACGCATAACAGTTCAGCACTTAGCATCTTAGCATCGCATACACAGCAGCACACAAGCACTTGCCAAGTCTCGAACAGATTTATGTTGTACATAAATCTGTTTGAGTTGTTTTAAAATATAGGATTCAGTTCTGGTATTTTCCGCATGATTTTTAAATCATACCAGATTTGTCTCCGGTGCTCTTTCGTGTTGTTTTTAAGTGTTCAAGAACAAGAGGTATTGCACCTCATCCGTTAATTAGCAGCGCAAAATTTTAATTAACCTTTCAAAGCAGCGCTGCTAAGTGTTTTTCGGTCCTAACATCTCGCGACTGCTGAAATCTGGTTAATAAGTCCACCGACCAAAACCAGCAGTTGCTTTACAACCATAGGCTGGTTCTCAAATCCAAAAGCTGGATTGTATAACACTCAAAAGCTGATACCAGACGTTGCATCAAAAGGCTGCGTTCCAACTTAATAAAACGGCGTCGCATAGCTGACGTCATCAAATCCGGTAGATAACCCTCACGCAATACCAGCCGCAAGCTACAGGAAACCAGACGAAAGCTACAGTAGAGTTGACCATCGTTGACATCTACTCTCAGCTGGACAACCAGCAGGCACACGCGAACAGATCCCACCAGCTGGTACCAGACGCAACACCCAAAACGGCTTCACACCAACTAATAAAAACGCTACCGTTTTTCCCTAAACAAACGAGATAAAGCAGCAGCTGGATACAAACATGCTACAAGCTTTCACTTAACACAACGCATCCAGATTTCACTAAAACGGCGGCGTTTAGGAATCTCGCGCTACCAAAACACGCTACGACTGGATTTCACCAAATCGACTAGCTCTCACCACGAAACCAGCTTTTACCCAAAATACCAAAAATACGAAAACTTCCAGAAATGCTCTAAATGTGAAATCTGACCCGAAAATGAAATCAAAACATCCAAACAGAGATCTGAATCACCAGAAATCTCTAAACCGATTAATTCCAACCAAATTAATCTTATACAATTCCAGGTCTCACAGGGCCGGCGGTAGGGGAAGGGTAAGACTGATCTCTAAGGGAATTGAGACAGCAGCAACAGTTAGACACGCACCTCCCCTGACTCATGGTCCTAACAGCCCAACCCTAATGCACATAATAGGTGCACTGTGCGCGGCCACATTATAAGGAAATAATGTTGCACCTTGACTAATAGCTATAGCTTTTGGCCTAGTGGTATGCGCTTGATCCTAACAAAAACTGCTGATTTAAACATGAAATTTACTCGCTATCATTGGAAACAAAGTCTGAATAAGATCTTGGTGCTGAAACATCATGAACGACATCTACGATACCAGTTCTGCTTATCAAACCAAACTTAATTATGATTCGACTAGCATCTCCGATTACATAGAGTCAAGTTCTGTTGTTACCATTCACCAGAAAGAAGAACTTTCATGAACATACACGACTCAAATATGAACTGCTCGGTACTTTGAAAACATCCTTAACTTTCTTAAAACATCTTTGAAAAACTTGGAAACATAAAACATAGCTTTGAACCCAATCTTTCTTTCTTTAAACATACGTAAACATGAACTTAAACATAGCTTTAAACATACCGGCAAGCAGATCCATAAAATGGGAAAATCAATATATGCTTCAAATGGTGTAGCAAAGGATCAGCTGGAACTTGAGCTTTACGATAGCAGTAGGTTACTACAGAGTTCCTCCTCAAGTAATCACGACGAGCTTCTTTGGAAATATTTGAGAGAACAAAAAAGAGTTTGCTTTCTGTAAATGAAATAAATCTTTTCCATCGAAAACAGGTATTTGTATGGGAGGGATTGGTGGCAAGCAAGGTGTATTCATCAATCATGACACACCATACCTAAAGTTATGAAATTTTAGTAAAATTTCCCTCTCAATATTTTAATTGCAAATCTACCAAACCCTTTTAAAAAGAAATCATTTTGTCCTCCTTAAAATCATTTAAACTGATTTCTAAAATTTGCTCGTGTATCGCGCTTGGAGTAACCTCCATTGAAACTAGCTGCGTCGTACCTCATTTCTGAAATCAGTAAAATTAACTTTCATAAAATAGCTTATGCTAACATTTAAATTTTCATTTTGACCCTTGAAATAAACGAGATTCATATACGTGGTCCTATGGATTTTGGGGCGTTACAACTCTACCCTCCTTATTGAAATTTCATCCTCGAAATTTACTTACCAAACAGATATGGGTAAAGGTTAAGAATATCAGCTTCTGTTTCCCACGTAACTTCTCGTTCAGACTGGTTAGACCATTGTATCTTAACCATAGGGATACTACGGTTTCTTAGCTTTCTAACTTCTCGAAGAAGAATCTTCTCTGGTCTCTCTTCTTAACTTAAATCTGGTGCTAACTGGATTGGCTCATGTCTTAGCACGTGCTAAGGGTTAGGAATATACTTCCTCAAAGCTGAAACATGAAAACTCTATGCACTACTGACAGCTGCGGGGGCAGTGCTAAACGATAAGCTAGCGTTCCTATTCTTTCTAAAATCTCATATAGTCCAATATATCTTGGACTCACCTTTACTTTATTTCCAAAAGCAATTCCTCCTTTCATTGGAGCAATTCTCAAAAATACATGATCGCCGGCTTCAAAACTTTCTCCTATTATCTGCTTAACTCTTCTGCCGACTTTGGGTAGCTTTCATTCGTTCTCTTATCTTTCTAACAGCTTCTACTGTTTGCTCCACTACATCTGGTCCCAAACCATCTCTTTCGCCAATTTCATCCCAGTGAAGAGTTGTTCTACATTTGCGACCATAGAGAGCTTCATATGGAGCCATCTGGATAGATGCTTGGAAACTATTATTGTACGCAAATTCTACCAATGGTAGCTTTGAATTCCATCCTTCTGAAAAATCCACAATACATGCTCTGATCAAATCTTCTAAAATCTGAATCACCCTTTCTGATTGACCATCTGTCTGGAGGTGAAAAGATGTGCTAAAGGTCAACTTTGTACCCAAAGCTCTATGCAAACTCTTTGAGAAAGCTGAGATAAACTTCAGGTCTCTATCCGATACTATGGAAACTGGAACACCATGTAGCCTCACTATTTCCTTTACATACAAATATGCATACCTGCTCACGTAGTAGGTTGTCTTAACTAGTAAGAAGTGAGCAGACATAGTGAGTCTGTCTATTATAACCCAAATAGAGTTATATCCTTGAACAGTCTTGGGTAGACCTACTACAAAGTCCATCGCTATACACTCTCATTTCCATTCTCGAATAGGCAGTGGCTTCAATAATTCTGCTGATCTTTGGTGTTCAGCTTTCACCAATTGACAAGTCGAACACTCTGAGACAAATCTATCAATGTCTCGCTTCATTCCTGGCCACCAATACAATTTCTGGAGGTCCTTATACATTTTAGTACTCCCTGGATGATTTGAATACGGGGCTGTATGGGCCTCTGTCATGAGATCTGTTCTCAGCGTATCTACCTGAGGCACCCAGATTCTGCCATTAAATCTGACTACTCCTTCTTCTAAAAAGTAGAGGTTGTTGCCACTCTCTCTATCTTGATTAACTCATTTCTGAAGTTGTTCATCCTTGGGTTGTCCTCAAATCTGGTCTATCAGATTTGACCTTATGGAGAGATCTGCTAAAACCATAGTGCTACCGCTGGGCACTACCTCTATTCCAGACTTCTCAATATCATAGGCCAATGGTCTCTGGACCAAAAGCTGAGCTAATCCAACAGATTTCCTACTCAAGGCATCTGCCACCACATTGGCTTTTCCTGGGTGATAGCTGATTGTGCAACGTAATCCTTTACCAGCTCTATCCATCTTCTCTGCCTCATATTCAGTTCCTTCTGATTGAAGAAATACTTGAGGTTCTTATGGTCAGTGAATATTTCACACTTCTCCCCATTGAGATAATGTCTCCAAATCTTAAGGTCAAACACTACAGCTGCCAACTCTAAGTCATGCGTAGGATAGTTCTTCTCATGGTCCTTAAGTTTTCTGGAAGCATAGGAAATCACTCTCCGGTCCTGCATCAGTACATCACCTAAATCCATCTTTGACGCATCTGTATAGATGACAAACTTTCCTTGATCAGATGACATGGTTAGCACAGGGGCTTCTATCAGTGCTTGCTTCAACTTGTCAAAGCTGATTTGACATTCTGGAGTCCTTTCATACTTAACCAGCTTTCTTGTCAATGAGGTCAAGGGAACAGCTATCTTAGAAAATCCTTGGATAAATCGTCTATATTATCCAGCTAATCTCAAGAAACTCCTTATCTCTAAAACAGATCTTGGTACTGGCCAGTCACGAACAGCTTCTACCTTGGCTGGGTCAACTTCCAATCCATCCTTAGATATAATATGACCTAAGAATGCTACTTTCTTCAACCAAAAGTCACACTTGCTAAATTTAGCAAACAGCTGCTTATTCTTCAACACTTGAAGCACAGTCCTCAAATGGTCGATATGCTCAAATCTCGTCTTAGAATATACTAAGATATCATCTATGAACACAACTACAAATTGGTCTAGAAGTGGTTGGAAAACTCTATTCATTAAATCCATGAAAGCTGATGGAGCATTCGTAAGTCCAAAAGGAATTACTAAGAAATCATAGTGACCATAACGAGTTCTGAAGGCTGTCTTATAGACATCTGATGCCTTAATCTTTAACTGGTGGTAACCAGATCTCAAGTCAATCTTAGAAAAGACTACTGATCCTTTCAACTGGTCGAAAAGATCCTCAATTCTAGGAAGGGGATATTTATTCTTAATGGTCAGCTTATTCAGTTCTCTGTAATCTATACACAACCTCAGACTTCCATCTTTCTTCTTAACAAAACGAACAGGGGCTCCCCAGGGGGACGTACTTGGTCTGATAAATCCTTTGTCCAACAGATCTTGTATCTGTTCCTTTAATTCCTTCATCTCTGATGGAGCTAATCGATAGAGTGGTCTCGAAACTAGAGCAGCTCCTGGAACTAAGTCAATCGAAAATTCCAGTTCTCTGTCTGGTGGTAATCCATGGATATCCTCTGGAAAAACTTCGAAAAACTCGCTCACCACCTCCACATCTGAAAGTTGGGGCTTACTAATCGTTGCTAAGGACGACAAGCTTGCCAAATATCCTACCCCTCCTTTCCTCAAACAGTGTTGAGCCTTAAGAGCTGATATAATACGGGGAATCCTCCAAACATGATTGGCTTCAAACTTAAATGGATCTCCTCTGGTGCATTAACCACTACTGTTCGGAGCTTAAAGTCTATCACTACTCCATACTTAGTCAGCCAGTCTACTCCCAAAATCATATCGAATTCAGGCATTGGTAACACAATTAAATTAGCATCAATCAAATGCCCTTGAAGTTCAAGTTCTAAACCTCGAAACAAATCATGGGATACTAACTCTTCTCCCGAAGGTACTGTTACACAAAAGCCTATAGCTACTTGGTCAGGCTTAATGGGTAACTTCTTAGCAAACATGGTTGCTATAAAGGAATGAGTAGCTCCTGAATCTATCAAAGCCATAGAAGGCAAACCAGCAATCATAATCTTACACGTAACTACTGTCGAGTATGGGTTGGCTTGATCAGTTGCCATGACGTATGCTCTACTGGTCACCAATTGCCTTGACTTTAGGCAATATTTAAAAATATTCTCTGGCAACCCACATTTGTAGCAAACGTTCTGTCCAAGTATGCATTGACCAGGATGTATCTTTTGGCACTTAGGACACACTGGTCTACTGCTGCTAGCTGGAACTGCACTAATGGGTTGGATCGGTAGAGGTTTCTGCTCTTGAGGCCTCTACTAATTCTTATTCTGCTTCTTGAAAGGCCTCTGATCCTTCTGCTGAAAGGCCTGTCTCTTCTGCTGCATTTCCGCATCAACATCCTTTTAGTCTCTTTCAATTCGTAGGGCTCTATCCACTGCTTCCCTATAAGTCTTGGGCACAGATAGTCTAACGTTCATCTTGAACATAGGCTTCAATCCTTCTACAAAATGGCTTAACTTCTCTTCTGGGTCGTTACCTATTAAAGGAACAAAGTAAAACCCTCTTTCAAATGCCCGTACATACTCCTGCATGGTCATACTCCCCTGTTTCAGGTCAGAAACTCCTTCTTCAATTCAGACCTCTTGTCTGCTGTGAAGTATTAGTAAAAGAATACTTGTTTGAAATCTGCCCAAGTAAGATTTAACAAATCCACAGACAGCTTAGCTCCTTCCCACCAAATCATGGCGTCATCTCTTAACATATAGATAGCACACCTAGGCCTATCTAAATCTGGCATCTAGAGGTACTCAAAGATAACCTCCATCGATTTGATCCAGCTTTCTACAACTAATTGATCCGTTTGTTGGGGATCCGGATCCGCCCCCCGGCGAGGCAGCGGAAGAACATAGAAATACAGCCTGGAGACGATCAATACAAAAAATTCAATAACAATTATCGACATACATAGGGTGTTCAAAACCACTACCTTGCTGGCACTTGTGCCTGGCTCCAACCGTAGTTGCAATAACGTCGGCTCTTCTCGGTAGATTGCGGTAGATATCGTCAATCCGATCCACGACAAGAAACGAGACTCCTTCGTCAGCCTGCACTAGAAGGACTGACGAGATCAGCACGAACGGATTCTCCTCGTCGAATTGGCCGGAAACAATTTTCCAGCGAAGACGGGCGGCGGCGGCGACGGCGCACGGCGGGCGGCGTATGTGGAGAGGAGGGGAGGCGGCTAATTTGTGCTTAGGGGTAGGTTAAGTTGTGTAATGTCATGTATACAATGAAGTTATTAAGTCTAATTAAATAGACTTAATGATGGACTTGGACCGGCCCAACGGGCCCGGGTCCAATTGACGATAGACATCGCTGCGACTTCATTGTAACTCCGATCGCCGATCAGATCGGATCGATCGACTCAGTTTCCAAAACTGAATGTTATGATGTGGAAAACAATTTTTCAGATCATCTAACCCTAAATTGCAGAATGACCGTTTTGCCCCTCAACAGAGTCAAATCCCGGTTTGACCCCTGTTGACCTTTAGGAAGTCATACTCCCCGAAATCCTCTTCTCGTGCTCAACACATTGAGCTGAGTATCCGTGTGGGAGTTTCGAATCCAGTACTTGTGTGACCCTCAATGGTTCAGGGATACAGCTAGCCGTGGGCCCACAACCATTGTGACTCCGGAATCACAATTCCGGACCTACCCAACGGATCATGGTAAAGCGTCTAGCAACATCGCCCCATGATCCCCTAGGTATCACTGATAGTGCCTGCAAGAACCAGTCGGTCGTGGTTAGCGTACTGTACGGTCCTTTCAATCCATATATCCCGATCAGATCAACGACCATTGGTAAATC
>KV018106.1:125642-142532 GCA_001598015.1 Dorcoceras hygrometricum
TCAAGTACCCAAGAAGTTGAATTTAGAGACATATTTATTTCAAGATACAATATACCTTTTTGCAGTTCGCAACTGCTCGAGGTACTCCTTGCAGTTCCTCCTCCAATGCCCAGCCTTGTGGCAGTGGTGGCAGACGTCCTCGCTCTTGTTAGGCTTAGAAGCCTTTGCCTTCGGCTTCTTGGCAGACTTTTCCTCCTTTGCAGGAGGCGAACGCTTCTTGCTCTTGCGTCTGGGTCCCTTCTTCGCAGAGGAAGAAGAACCTAGAAGGAGGACGGGTTTGTCCTTCTTTATAGTCCCTTCAAACACTACAAGCATGTTCACCACCTCTTCAAGAGTGGCTTCCAGCTTGTTCATGTTGAAGTTGACCACAAAGGGGTCAAATGCAGCGGGTAGCGAGAGGAGAAGTACATCCACCGACAACTCGTGTGGAAGCGCGATATCAAGGCCCGACAGCTTTTCAACGAGCCCAATCATACAAACCCCATGCTCGCGGACCGAAGTCCCATCGCGCATGAGGCTCGTCATCAGCTCCTTGACAGCCGTGAACCTCTCATGTCGAGAGTTCTCCCCGTACAGTTCCTTGAGATGAAAAAGTATGGCAGAGGCATACTTTGTCTTCTCAAAACGCCGTTGCATTTCATTGGACATCGATGCCATCACATAGCACCGAGCTTTAACCTCGTCATCACGCCATTGGTTAAGCGTAATCAGCTCCTCTGGGCTGATATCGGCAGGGGTTTCCTCCGGAGGAGACTTCTCTATCGTATAGAGGAGCTTCTCCGAAGCCAAAACAAAATTAAGGTTGCGGAGACAGTCTTGGTAGTTCAGACCGGTGAACCTGTTGCTATCCAGTATAGCAGCAAGCGGGTTTTTCATCGAAACCATTTTATATAGCAGTTATACTGAAAAGAAAACAGACATGCATTACTAACTATATAAGATATAAGCTAAGACATAAAACATGGTCATTTAGTTTTATGAATTACCCTCCCACTATTTTAACGATTTCACCACCCTCTAATGAAATCGAGAAAACAGGTTTCTTTAGTGGGTACACGGAGCCCAATCCAGCGATCATGGACCCGAATAATATCAGCCATCCATGACCCCAAAAGGTAGTTTCCGATTGCAACCAGTGCAACCTCCATGTATTCACCTCACGTCCAGTAAGGGCCCAATAATATGACGCCGTTTACTATCACGTGTCAAGATTGACCCATCAATGTTGAGTCGTGAAGTACGGTCCCCTTAACGTCCCCAATAATATGAGCCAACGTTAAAGGGAGTTCCAACCGACTCACAACAATTGTCAATGACGTGGACAGGTTTCCGGCATACATGACCCCTCAATAATATGAGCCGGGCCATGTATACGGGTAGCATCGACGTACACCCATTGTTGATGGAAGGTAGGGTTAATTTAAACAATTTTAAATACCCTTTTGTTTATCGAATAAACATTTATCTTGATATGAGTTTTAAATCAAATTTAAAACGAGGGATTTTATTTTTGAAAAATTTGGTCACATGCATATTTAAATCTAATTTAAAAGCATGCCATGCGGATTCAATTAATCTATATATATCAAATATATAAATAAACATTGGGATGATCGATCGCGAGAGCTATGCGGTCCGTGGTTGCCAGTCACGGACCTGGGTCCAATCCTAGGGGTAATGCAATATGCAATGCAATCCTATTACAAAGCTTTCCGGTTTTATAGATCTTCGGTCTTCAATATCTTGATCGTCATCGTCCACCGTCTTCGGATGTCCTCCCACTAAATCTAGTAATTTTAAATTTAAATTTACTATGACAAATAAGGGATACATTTATCAAGGGGTGGGAACGGGCCACAAACAGGCCCACTTTAAATGATAATCAAATATATTAAAACCGAAATCATTCAAAGCCTATTGCATACACCTAACACATTGGGCACGGCTCTCGATCACCCCAATCATGCAATTAATCTAATTAACATGCATAATTTAAATAATCTAATTATTTATCGTAAAATCATATTCTAATTACGAAATCGTATTTTATAATAAAATCGTATTTTGCCGATAAAACAAATTTTAATCAACAAAATCATATTTTATTACAAAATCATATTTCATAATTAAAATCAAATTTTACTAATTTGAATTGTATCAAATTGGGTTTAAAAACAATTTTAGGCCCAAAAACTTAAAATTTCAAAATCGATCAAAACGGGCCCGATATCTCACCCGGCCCGAAAACTTCACGGGCTGCCCGGGACAGGCCCGAACCAAACCCTAGAGAACAAAATTCAGCCGTCGCATTTTGCCACGAATTCACCGGACGGCGGCCGCCGCCACCACGCAAATTCGCGTGGCGCAAAAAACGCGCGCTGGATGCACGGCCGCGCCAAGCATGGCAGATCATCGCGCAACTTTCTTGCGCGTGGTCGCTGGAATTTGCGCAGCAGTTGCGCAAGAAGCCAGCTGCATCGGTGGGCCAGGAGCGGCGCACATCCATGCGCAGGGCCGCGCGAGAGCCAACCGCACAGCCGCGACACACGGCCGGCCAGTGCGCAACAGCTTGTGCGTCCAGCCTTGGCCAAGTCGCTGCCCAGCGTCGCACTCCTTGCGAGAAGGAGGCGGCCACTAGTCGGTCGCCATGCGCATCCATTGCGAATGTCGCGCGCGCGCTTGCGCGCGGGAAGGGGCAGCCGCACATGGCGGCGGCCGGCGGCCGAAGCAACCAAATTTTGTGCGATCTTGATTTCGTTTCTGAAAATTCGAGATGTTAGATACAATTATGGCAATCCGTATTGATCAGATCCGAAAAACACTGGCTCTGATAACACTGTTGGGGATCCGGATCCGCCCTCCGGCGAAGCAGCGGAACAACATAGAAATACAGCCGGGAGACGATCAATACGAAAAATTCAATAACAATTATCGACATACATAGGGTGTTCAAAACCACTATCTTGCTGGCACTTGTGCCTGGCTCCAACCGTAGTTACAATAACGTCGGCTCTTCTCGGTAGACTGCGGTAGATATCGCCAATCCGGTCCACGACCAGAAACAAGACTCCTTCGTCAGCCTACACTATGGTTAGGTTAAGTTGTGTAATGTCATGTATACAATGAAGTTATTAAGTATAATTAAATAGACTTAATGATGGACTTGGACCGGCGCAACGGGCCCGGGTCCAATTGACGATATCCATCGCTGCGACTTCATCGTAACTCCGATCGCCGATCAGATCGGACCGATCGACTCAGTTTCTAAAATTGAATGTTATGATGTGAAAAACAATTTTTCAAATCATCTAACCCTAAATTGCAGAATGACCGTTTTGCCCCTCAACATCGGCAAATCACGATTTGACCTTTGTTGACTTTTAGGAAGTCGCACTTCCCGAAATCCTCTTCTCGTATGCTCAACACATTGACCTGAGTGTCCGTGCGGGGATCTCGAATCCATTACTTGTGTGACCCTCAATGGTTCAGGGATACAGCTAGCTGTGGGCCCACAACCATTGCGGTTCCGGAATCACAATTCCGGACTTGCCCATCGGACCATGGTAAAGCGTCTAGCAACATCGCCCCATGATCCCCTAGGTATCACTGATAGTGCCTGCAAGAACCAGTTGGTCGTGGTTAGCGTACAGTACGGTCCTTTCAATCCATATATCCCGATCAGATCAACGACCATTGGTAAATCGAGAGTCGCTATAGATCCGATAGCCATGCATACATCTTGGAGATCGAATAGTGACATCGCGAGTGCACTAGGTAAACACATTTACCTAAAACACTTCTAGTACTCTGGCCAGATATTTATACACTATTATCCCCTCAGAAAGCATAGGATATCCACGCATGTCTGCGAGCGGTGAATCCTCGACAACGATGCATCGACTCCTACATGCATCGGGGTCTCACCCAATCCCTACGCCTTATGACCCCAAGTGAGTCGGCAAACTGGTCAAAGTGAGACGCCTATCATGTAGAGTCTCAATGACGTTTCGAGTCGTGAGGACTAATCAGTACAACCAAGACCTCGGACTCATCCACTCGACAAATGGTAACCACTTGAAAAGTCCGAACGAGGGTAGTTTGATAGATCACCAGGTCACTATCTATCTGCATGCTCAGAACATCACAATGTTCCCTACCAATGAAACATGGTACTTCGCATCGCAGTTACTAGTCTCGAACTCGGGCGGCCTTATCCTCATTTTGACGGCCCAATCGACTAGGAACATGTTCAGAATACACAGCGACTATTAGATGTGTTTCATGATAGCCGTCATACCCACTATCACATCTAACATACGCTTCAGTGCATTCTAGGTCTTTACTCAACGTAATTGTAAATCATTACACACATAATGGAAGTAAAGAACGCCATATAAAAGAATGCGAATGTCATATATAAAGACTGTTTCATACAAGGGGCTCAGCAAGTAAAATCTGAGTAATAACAAAGTCATTTAACGCAGGCAGACATCTGAACATTTACATCTTAAACTTTCTTTCATAGCTTGGGTGTAGGGACAATAACCCAGATCCCTTCAATTAATTTCTTGAACTTTATGATTTATGGCTTAGAATCTCTCCTTAGGTCCAATTTGCACTTGATCAAATGACTTCTGATATCAATTCTAGCATATAGCTCAATGTGAAGGGGTATACAGATCCGTCAATCCGTAATCCTGATCCTTCCTGCTGTTGAAGGGGCACACTGGTCCGTTAGCCAGGCACTCACTCTTCCTTATGACCGTCTGTTATCTATGCCATAAATCTTTAAAAATAAACTTTTGTTCCTTTAAACTACTTATCTTTCGAAATATTCTTTGAAATCATCTTCGAAAATCATCAGGGTTCGCTTCTTTTAAAACGTGATTCCCATTTTAAAAACTTACTGAGTATCAGATTTGACTATTGGAAAACAATCGCTGAAAAGCAAACAAATTTCTCTAAAGGAAACTGTACTGGAAAGCAAAACAGATTACTGTTCCAGGCACTCACTCTTCCTTATGACCGTCTGTTATCTATGCCATAAATACTTTAAAAATAAACTTTTGTTCCTTTAAACTACTTATCTTTCGAAATATTCTTTGAAATCATCTTCGAAAATCATCAGGGTTCGCTTCTTTTAAAACGTGATTCCCATTTTAAAAACTTACTGAGTATCAGATTTGACTATTGGAAAACAATCGCTGAAAAGCAAACAAATTTCTCTAAAGGAAACTGTACTGGAAAGCAAAACAGATTACTGTTGTGAAAATAGATTTCTCAACAATGAACAGTACCGTTAGCGTGAAACAGAAGTCTGACTAGGGAAATACATTGCTAACGATGAAACAGATGTCATTGGTCAACTCAGATGTCAACACAGGAATAGTGTTTAGAAAAGAAACAGATGTCTGTTTATAAAATAGTAAAGCTAGTGTGAAACACAGCGTTTCGGAGTAAAACAGCTGCAACTTGGTCAAATCAGATGTCAACGCAACTAAGTTGGTCAATTCAGATGTCAATGAATAAGTGTAAGAGACTTCAGCAGTGAATTATTTAATACCGTGAAATCTGACCAAAATCTGATGTGTAACGAAAACACAAAGCTGAAATGAAAACTGCTGATTTAAACATGAAATTTACTCGCTATCATTGGAAACAAAGTCTGAATAAGATCTTGGTGCTGCAAAATCATGAACGACATCTACGATACCAGTTCTGCCTATCAAACCAAACTTAATTCTGATTCGACTAGCATCTCCGATTACATAAAGTCAAGTTCAGTTGTTACCATTCACCAGAAAGAAGAACTTTCATGAACAAACATGACTCAAATTTGAACTGCTCAGTACTTTGAAAACATCCGTAACTTTCTTCAAACATCTTTGAAAAACTTGGAAGCAGAAAACATAGCTTTGAACCCAATCTTTCTTTCTTTAAACATACGTAAACATGAACTTAAACATAGATGTAAACATACAGGCAAGCAGATCCGTAAAATGAGAAAATCAATATATGCTTCAAATGGTGTAGCAAAGGATCAGCTTTTACTTGCCTTAGAACTTGAGCTTTACGACAGCAATAGGTTCCTACAGAGTTCCTCCTCAAGTAATCACGACAAGCTTCTTTGGAAATATTTGAGAGAACACAAAAGAGTTTGCTTTCTGTAATTGAAATAAATCTTTTCCTTCGAAAACAGGTATTTGTATGGGAGGGATCAGTGGCAAGCAAGGTGTATTCATCAAGCATGACACACGTTAACTAAAGTTATGAAATTTTAGTAAAATTTCCCTCTCAATATTTTAATTGCAAATCTACCAAACCTTTTTAAAAAGAAATCATTTTGTCGTCCTTGAAATAATTTAAACAGATCTCTAAAATTTGCTCGTGTATCGTGCTTGGAGTAACCTCCATTGGAACTAGCTGCGTCACACATCATTTCTGAAATCAGTAAAATTAACTTTCATAAAATAGCTTATGCTAACATTTAAATTGTCATTTTGACCTTGAAATAAATGAGATTCATATACGTGGTCCTATGGATTTTGGGGCGTTACACCGTCCCTTTGGGGCTGTTTTATTTGTTATGTGTCATTCAGGTTTTCCAGGTTATTCAGCTGGCCGAGGAGGTGAGTCAGCTGGTGATATCCCCAAAGGTTGATTAGAGTGTCCCATATATATATATATATATAAATATATCTATATGTATTGATGTTGTTTCTAGGGAATGCCTGTGCCATCATTGCAAACTGATTTGGTTTCTGTTGGCTTTGTATGCTGATACTTGTTGTATTTTTAGTTGTGTGTGCAGCTCTTGGTTGATGTAAAACCAATATTTTGAGTATAAGTGTATTTTGAATTTATGTATTCTAAGTCAGGCCAAAGCGAAAAATTTTAGCCACTATTTAATGCTTCCGCGTTTGTAATGGCGTGTTTAATCTCTGTTTTGTGCACCGGGCCTGACAGCTTCATACGGCCTAGCACATCACCATGGGTAGCCCCTATGCTGTTTGTCAAGAAGAAGAATGGGAGCTTCAGATTGTGCATAGATTATCGTGATTTGAATAAGCTTACTGTTAAGAATAAGTATCCCCTTCCTAGGATTGAGGATTTTTTTGACCAAGTAAAGGGAGCAACAGTGTTTTCTAAGATCGACCTGCGATCTGGTTATCACCAGTCCAAGATCAAGCAAGCTGATATTTATAAGACAGCATTTAGAATGCGCAATGGTCACTATGAGTTCCTAGTGATGCCTTTTGATTAACCAACGCACCTTCAGCTTTTATGTATTTGATTAATAGAGTGTTTTTTCAAAGTCAAGTCAAAGTTTTAATTATCTTATCAAATCAGGGAGGGGCAAACATGTCAAAAGTTTCTTCTTGTTTTAATTATGCTATAGGGGTCAATTGTGTCACACTCCATTGTTTCAAAAAAACAAAAAAATTAATCAAAACCTAGCTAAATCCTCCACTCCCTCCTCCCTACAGCACGTCCCCCTCCTCCCCTCTAAGGTTTCGAAAATTGCAAGATCTTTGTGATTCAAAGGCGGTCCGGTCCCGATCTCCCGTCCTCTACGTCGGTAACTCGCAGATCTCAATTTTCTCCAAGTCAGGCATGTAATATCTATTCCTTTTCTCACCATTTAATCATAGTATACTGGTTTTTTATAGGATTTGCATGTGAATTGATTATATCTACGTTTATTGTTTTAGATCCATGCATGACTCATGATTTTCATTACGTTTTTTATTCGATTTCGTGTAGCTTCGGTCAGGGGAGGTTCAAGGGGCTAGTGTTTGGTCCAAGGGTGGTTCAGGTAGTTAGTCCATCGATTTAGGATCACGTAGATCCAAACGGGAAGTGATTTGGTCAAGAAATGAATTACTTACGAATTTTATGATCAGCATGTGTCCTGGCTTGTCGTCTGTGCACGATAGTAGAGTTGTTGGGGTCGACATCGATCCATGTAGCCTTGTGTGGTTGAGGTTGATTTCAAGAGATATCCCATTTAGTTAGGGTCACTCAGGTCCAAACGGAGAGTGATTTGGTCGAGGAACAAATTAGTTATGAATTTTGTGGCTGACACATGTTTTGGTTGCAGTCTGCACGCGAGCAGTAGGGTTGTGGGCATCGTCTTGGTCAGGTACTGAATGGTTTTTGAATTTGGTTTGTTCCAGGGACTATTATATTTAGTTAGGGTGATGTGGGTCGAAACAGGGAGTGATTTGGTTAAGAAATGGATTTTTAATTATTTCTACCGTTTTGTCGCTCGAAATGAGTCTTGTCGGGTCATTTTTGTGAAAATTGAGATTCAGTCCTTGGGGCTGCCAAAATTCGGGGATGACTTTATTTGATGTTTTAAGCATATTTTAAGATGTTTTCAAATATTTTAATTATGGTCCGAGTTACTTTAATTCTGGACCGGTTATTTTAATTTTAAAGACGATGGTCCAATTTTATGTTTTTGGTCAAATCTTTTAAAGTCTATTATTTTGGTCAAGTTTTCAATTAATTTCGACCTTATCACCTATTTTAAGTTTTTAAATCAAAATTGGGGTCTTTGGGTATTTATTTAAGTCAAAATTGACCATGAGATTTTAATTGGTCAAAATTGATTATGTGAGTTTTGATTTAGTAAAACTTGACCCTTAGTTTTAATCAAAATTGATCAAATTATTTTAAATTCAAAATTGGTCAAGTTATTCTAAGTCAAAATTGATTTTGAAATTAGTTAAAATTGGCCTTAAGATTTTAAAGTCAAAATTGGATTTTAATTATGGTCAAAATTGGTCATACGATTTTGAATTAAGTCAAAATTGGAATGTATTAGAAAGTTTAAGGGGAATTCTTATAAGTTTTGGGCTAAGTCAATTGTAATGTTAAGTCTAGAATTAGTGGACCAGACTCCTGAACCAGTCCTTGATCGAAGTAGAATTATGTAGAAGCCCGTGAATGTATATTTAATTATATATGTAGTATTCTATGTACGTAAATATTTTAAAGGAAATGATTAAATATACATTGACGGGCTAATATTTTAAATTGCATGAATTTAAGAAATGCACGCATCATGAGATTCTACGAAACGATCAGGCATGAAATTTTTTATATAAAACCCGAGGGATTGAAGTGATGTGGCAAAGTTTAATGATGGGAGCTAGCCGGATAGCCGGTCCCGGGGATCTCCTGTTTTAATGTATGATTATGAGCCTATGGATCCATATGATCACGACATGATGAAGTGTCAAGCACAGAGGTGTAAGGGATCCCGAATAAGGTCGGGTGAACCGCACCGCCACGTAGGTTGGTTATTTCGACTGATCAGTCACACGTCCACTCGCATCACTGATACGACTCATACATTTTTCATGTTATGTTATGTCATGCCTTATGTACGTTATATGTTATAATATGTATGAAATGTACGAACAAGGTTTTAAGATCATCCATGCATACATGTTTTAACGTATTTTATTACAAGTATGTGCTTGCATGTGACTTTATGTATATGTACCTTGTTATTTTAAAAGATAGAGCATGCTGAGCCTCTAGGCTCACTATATTTAAATTGTGCAGGTGATGATCCTGTGGACTTTATCCCGACTGGTGGTGAGGACCTCTGAGCGCCCGTTGTAGCAGTACTCTATGGCCGCTACGATGTCTTGATTTACGTCATGATACACTTTTCAGACATTTATTTACACGTTATGTTTCCGCAATTTTTCATACTATGATTTTTAACTAGCATTGACGATTTAATGTTTTCGAGGCATTGATTTTATTCATGTTATAAAATGATGATTTAGAAAATGTTCAAAGGGAACGAGCCATAGTCTTTTTAGTTTAGTTATTCCGCACATGATTTTAAAAAAAAAAAATTTCTAGAGTCTGGTTCGTTTCAGCTTAGGCCAGAGCTAGAAGAAGCTCAGTCGCAAGCTGGCTCTTGTGAGCTGGTTCGATTTAGGCTGGAGATTCTACCCGGCTGAGGATTGCGTTGTAGTTTCATCGTTCCAAGTGGAGCCACAGATTGTTTCGAGTATTCGAGCAGCTCAGAGGACTGATCCGTCTATCCACGAGTTGAAGTTGAAGGTCAGGGCTGGCGAACTTGAGGATTATTCTGTCTCTTCCGATGGTTGTTTGCGTTTTGGGCAGGTTGGTTGTGCCCAATTTGATTGACTTGAAGGAGGAAATCCTTCGGGAGGCGCACTGTAGCAGACATAGTGTTCATCCTGGTGCACGGAAGATGTACCATGCTTTGAAGCCACACTTTTGGTGGGCTGGCCTAAAGAGCGACGTTGCTGGTTTTGTCGCTCGTTGTTTGAATTGCCAGATGGTTAAGGTCGAAAGGATGAGACCTGGTGGTCTGTTGCAGAGTTTGGAAGTGCCACAATGGAATTGGGAGCACATAGCTATGGATTTCATGACGCATCTGCCTCATTCCAGCAGAGGATGCGATGATATTTGGGTGGTTATAGACCGTCTGTCAAAGTCTGCATGGTGTGCCCAATTCGATCGTTTCTGACCGAGATCCGAGGTTTACTTCCAGGTTTTGGAAGAGTTTGAAAACAGCTTTGGTTACCAGATTGGCTATGAGCACCGCGTATCACCCCCAGACAGATGGCCAATCTGAGCGAACTATCCAGACGTTGGAGGATATGTTGCGAGCTGTTGTGTTGGATTTCGTAGGTAGCTGGCAAGACGCGTTGTCTTTGGTTGAGTTTTCGTACAATAACAGCTACCAAGTGACGATTGGTTTGGCGCCTTTTGAGGCTTTGTATGGCAGAAAGTGCAGATCGCCGGTGTGTTGGGAAGAAGTGGGGGAGAAGCAGCTATCTGCCCCTGACTTTGTGCAGAAAATGAAAGATCACGTGGATCTTATTA
This sequence comes from Dorcoceras hygrometricum, assembly GCA_001598015.1. Classification (NCBI taxonomy): domain Eukaryota; kingdom Viridiplantae; phylum Streptophyta; class Magnoliopsida; order Lamiales; family Gesneriaceae; genus Dorcoceras; species Dorcoceras hygrometricum. Next base: position 136,524 of record KV018106.1, read on the forward strand.
GACAGCGGATGAAATCTGCCCAAGATCGCCAAGCCAGTTATGCGAATAAGAGGCGTCTACCTCTTGAGTTTCAGGTTTGTGGTCGTGTATTTCTCAAATTTTCTCCGTTCCGTAGTGTGATGCGCTTTGGACGCAAGGGAAAGTTAGCCCCTCGTTACGTCGGACCGTATGAGATTGATGAGAGGATTGGCCCTTTAGCGTATCGGCTGTTGTTTCCGCCAGAGTTGTCTTCTCTTCATGACGTCTTTCATGTTTCCATGTTGAGGAAGTATGAGCCAGATCTGTTTCATGTGCTTGGAACTGACGAGGTTGAGCTAGATCAGTCGTTGAGCTATCAAGAATATCCTTTGAAAATCCTTGGCAGAAAAGAGAAACAGCTGAGAAATAAGACCATTCCGTTGGTAATGGTGCAGTGGAGCAAACATGGAAGGGAAGAAGCTACTTGGGAGCTGGAAGAAAAGATGCAGCGCGAGTGGCCGCATCTGTTTGAGTAGCTGTTGAGCTAAATTTCCAGTAGTTTATAGCTTTTGGTTGTATTTCTTCTCTAGTTGTTGTTATATGTTTGCTCAGTTATCTTGAAATCTTGGCCTTGTGTTGAGCGAGTTCTGTTTGTATTTTGCTGTTGCTGTGTTGTTGTGCCAGAATTGTTGTTTGATTTCGGGGAGGAAATCCTTTTTAGTGGGGGAGAAATGTGAGACCTGGATTTGTAATCAAGGTTTATGTTTTGGAATTAATCGGATTTTAGAGATTTCTGGTGGTTCAGATCTCTGTTTGGTTTGCATTTTCGGGTCTGAAATAGCATTTGGAACAATTCTGGGAGTCTTCGTATTTTTGGTATTTTGTGGTGAAAGCTGGTTTTGTGCTAAGAGCTGGTTGTTTAGTGAAAACCAGTTGTAGTGTTTATTTGGCAACGTGAGATTCCAAAACGCCATCGTTTGGAAAGATCTGGTAGCGTTTGAAATACCAGTCGCTGGTTTAGCGTATTTTGTATCGTGTTGGATACGATGTCGTTTGAATAAGTTAGAGCGACGTCGTTTTGGTGTAGCGCTAGTGAGATCTGATCGCGTGTGTGTGCCTGCTGATTGTTCAGCCGAAGCAGATGTCAACGCGGGTCAACATCCCTGTAGCGCGAGGAGGAAACGTCGTCGTTTGGATGTTGCGACTGGTTGTTCAGCTGCGAGAGATTTGTGCGCTACTATAGCTTGCGACTGGTGGTGCGCTACTGTAGCTTGCAGCTGGTATTGCGCAAGAGTTATCGACCAGATTTGATGACGTCAGCTGTGCGACGCCGTTTTGATTAGTTGCAACGCTGCGTTTTATATGTTTCAGCTGGTACCAGCTTTTGGAGAATTCCCGCGATGTTTAAACCAGTCGTCTGGTTGTCCAGCTTTTGGTTGAGAACAAGTCGTAAGTAGTGTTCTACGACGTCGTTTTGTGTGTTTGGGATTATGCTTTGCGGGGTTCGATCAGTCGATGATTTGTTGGTGCCTGCTGGTTATGTCGGTGGATGATTTAACCAGCTTTTGCGAGATGTATTTAAGGAAGACTTGGTCTTCGATTTCGAACACTAGATTCCATACTTAGCGAAATATTTTCCCCCATTGTGTTCCTCGCTTCGAACCCTAGGTTACTGTGAGACATGGATTTGTATTAGAGATTAATTATTGGAATGTATCGGTTTTTAGAGATTTCTGGTGGTTTGGATCTCTATTTGTATGTTTGGTTTGCATTTTCGGGTCTGAGATAGCATTTGGATCAATTCTGGGAGTTTTCGTGTTTTTGAATTTGAAAGCTGGTTTTTGGTGAAAGCTGGTTGCATAGTGAAACGCCGTCGTATTGGAGAGATCTGGTAGCGTTTTTAAAAACTCAGCACGTTGCCTTAGAGTGAATTTGTATCGCGTTGGATACAGTGTCGTTTGAATAAGTTGGAGCGACGTCGTTTTGGTGTAGCGTTAGTGTGAGATCTGGTCGCGTGTGTCTGCTGGTTGTCCAGTCGAGGCAGATGTCAATGCGGGTCAAGATCACTGTAGCGCGAGGAGGAAACGTCTTCGTTTTGGCTAGCGCTAAGGAACGAGTCGATGCGCATAATTGATTTCCAGATGTCAACGTTGGTCAACGTTCCTGTAGCTCGCGTCTGGTTTTCCTGTAGCTTGCGGCTGGTATTGCGCGAGAGGACCAGATTTGATGACGTGGCAATGCGACGTACGCTACTGTAGCTTGCAGCTGGTGGTGGTTACTGTAGCTTGTGTCTGGGTGTTTTGTGCGAGAACTAGCGACTGGATGACGTATGCTATGCATCGTCGTTTTGTTTAGCGTGGTTTGAGATTTCGCCAGCTGGTTTCTTTGCATCTGCTGGTTGTTTGTGCCTGCTGGTTTTTGTCTGTGGATTTGTTTAAAACAGATTTCAGCAGCTACGGGATTTATATATAGGAAGACTTGGTCTTCGATTGAGATATCAGATCCCATACTTAGAATATTTTCCCCGACATTCGTTTTCTGTGCCTCGAACCCTAGAGCACTGTTCGTCGTTGATTTTATCCGGTGGTTCCCGTCGTTTCCGGCCGTCGTTTTGGACAATTTAGGTGGCATTGGACTCCTCTTGCGAAGCTCTATCATTCCAAACCACTTTTGTAGGTTAGCGTACATTGGAGAGAGATCGCGAAGCTGCTATCTCCGGCAGTGTGTTTGTGCGCGCAGGTTTCTATCCAGATCTCTCGGGCCTGTTTTGTAGTAATTGTTGCAAAAAAGTATAAGGTACGGATCTGAGCTTGATGTAGCTGGGAATTGGCGTGAGATTGAATGCTAGATGGCTGTTGTGCATTGATGTGGATGTTGCTGTGTGCATACGTGATTTCTGTTGATCGTTTAGCTGCCCTGTTATGCATACATACATTTTCCATATTGCATTCATATTGTTATTGCAGCCATTGTTTGTATCTTGTATTGTTGTTGTTGATTCTTACCAGGATTCGAGGGCGAGATGCAATACCGCACTCTCATCTCCCTGCTGGGATTGTTAGCCACCATGAGTCGAGTGGTTAACTACCACAGTTCATGGGCGAGGCAACGGTAGGTTGAGTTGTTTGATGCATCTGGTATTCGGGTGTTGTATCACGGCGAGTGGCTCATTATCACATTGTAAACACACCTCGTGGCCACTGTTGTTGCAGATTCTTGGAGCTGTGCTTGAGTTCCTTAGCTCCCTTGTTGGTTGAGCCTTCCGTTGTTATCCGGTGTCTCATGCATAGCATCTGCATTTTATCTTATGCATTCTTTTAGATATATCTTTTGCTCTCCGTACTGGGGTTTTACCCCATGTCCCTCTAGGGCTTGGTTTGTTTCGTTGTTTGTGTTGTTTTCAGGGAACCCAGGTTTTACAGCTGCTCGTGGTTTTAACCCAGCTGGTGGTGCCCCAGGAGGTGGTTAGCGTGTCCCGGTTGCGTATAGCATATTATATTTATATATGTATCAGTTAGCCAGGGGGATGCCCTGTGCTTCTTCTTTGTATCCAGTAGTTGGAGTCTGATACATGTTGTGGTTGTTGTATGCTATACTGTTGGTCGTTTTTACGTACTAGGATATATTTTGAGTATCGCTTTTTTTTAAATTATATTGTTTTAAACCGTCAGGCCAAAAGCTAAAATTTTACCCGCTTTTTGATAGCTTCCGCATGTGTTTGTATGATTTTACTATGTTTAGAGCACGAGGCCAGACATTATTGGTATCAGAGCTTAAGCTGGGATAAGCTCAATTTCTTTGATCACACTCGAGTCTAGGCACAGTGTTGTGTGTACGTGTGCTTGGTTATGTGACTACGTGCAGCATATTTCTGTGTTATATGCTATCTATGCCGTATCTGTTCTGTTTTGCTTGATCTTGTTGAGTATTTTCGTAGATGTCGCCTAGACGTCGTGGTAGAGGTAGGGGGCAGTTTGAGGAATCAGCAGCACAGAACGAGGATAGGCGTAGTGCTCACAGTCATACTCGGGTTAGTGATGAGGAGGAAGTTGGCAACTTTCCTCCCCCGGTGGAGCGGATGGACGTAGTGATCGCTCGGTTTTGTTAGAGTAGATGCCCAACTAGCCAACTTGTGGCGTGTGGGTTTATAGACTCTTGTATATGAGTCTTTATATATGATATTCGCATTTGTTTACGGCACTCTTTATCTTCATTATGTTTATATAATGTTAACAATTGTGTTGGATAAAGACCTAGATTACACCATAGTGTATGTTAGATGTGATAATGGGTATGACGGCTATCATGAAACACATCTAATAGTCACTGTGTATTCTGAATTAGTTCCTAGTCGATTGGGCCGTCAAAATGAGGATAAGGCCGCCCGAGCTTGAGACTAGTATCTGCGATGCGAAGTACCATGTTTCATTGGTAGGGAACATTGTGATGTTCTAAGCATGCAGATAGATAGTGACCTGGTGATCTATCGAACTACCCTCATTCGAACTTTCCAAGTGGTTACCATTTGTCGAGTGAAAAAGTTCGAGGTCTTGGTTGTACTGATTAGTCCTCATGACTCGAAACGTCATTGAGACTCTACATGATAGGCGTCTCACTTTGACCCGTTTGCCGACTCACTTGGGGTCATTAGGCGGCGGGATTGGGTGAGACCACGATGCATGTAGGAGTCGATGCTTCGTTGTCGAGGATTCACCGCTCGCTTACATGCGTGGAGATCCTATGCTATCTGAGGGGATAATAGTGTATAAATCTCTAGCCAGAGTACTAGAAGTGTTTTAGGTAAATGGGTTTACCTAGTTACACTCGCGATGTCACTATTCGATCTCCAAGATGTATGCATATCTGTCGGATCTCTAACGACTCTCGATTTACCAATGGTCGTTGATCTGATCGGGATATATGGATTGAAAGGACCGTACTGTACGCTAACCACGACCAACTGGTTCTTGCAGGCACTATCAGTGATACCTAGGGTATCATGGGGCGATGTTGCTAGGCGCTTTACCATGATCGGTTGGGCAAGTCCGAAATTGTGATTTCGGAGCCACAATGGTTGTGGGCCCACAGCTAGCTGTATCCCTGAACCATTGAGGGTCACACAAGTACTGGATTCAAGATTCCCGCACGGAAACTGAGCTCAATGTGTTGAGCATAGGAGGATGATTTTTGGAAGTACGACTTCCTAAAAGTCAACAGGGGTCAAATCGTGATTTCAGCTGTTGAGGGGCAAAACGTTCATTTTGCACTGGGGTTCTGAAAAATGGTTTTTCAGATCATAATATTTGGTTTTGGAAACTGAGTCGATCGGTCCGATCTGATCGGTGATCGGAGTTGTAATGAAGTCGCAGTGATGGATATCGTCATTTGGACCCGCGCCCGTTGGGCCGGTCCAAGTCCATTACTAGTCTTATTAAACGAGACTCAGGGCTTCATTAATCATAACTAACATATCACAAACCCTAGCCTCCACTATTACCTCTCGGCCGCCCCTCCTCTCCCAAAGTCACCGCCGCCGGCCACCATCGCCCCTCGCCGGAATTTGTTCCTCCCAACTTTTCGAGGAGTTTCCGTCCGTGCTGATCTCGTTAGGCCTTCTAGTGTAGGCTGACGAAGGAACCTTGCTTCCGGTCGTGGACCTGATTAGACGTAATCTACCGCCGCCTACCGTGAAGAGCCAGTCTCCCTGTGATTCTGGTTGGAGCCAGGCGCCTGTCGCCAGCAAGGTAACACCCCGAGAAACGCCCTATGAATGGTTTATAGTGCTGTTTTCATTGTATTGAACGTTTCCCGGCGTTTATTTTAATCTTCCGCTGCGCCGTCGGGAGACGGGATCCGGATCCGCCACACCGCCGCCTACCGTGAAGAGCCAGTCTCCCTGTGATTCTGGTTGGAGCCAGGCGCCTGTCGCCAGCAAGGTAACAATCAAAGAACCCCCTATGAATGGTTTGTTGATTTGTTTTATTGTATTGAACGTTTCCCGGCGCTAATTTTAAAACTTCTGCTGGCCGCCGGGAGACGGGATCCGGATCC
>KV018106.1:146807-161524 GCA_001598015.1 Dorcoceras hygrometricum
TGAGGAGCTGGTGACGCTTCAGCAATGGTGGGATGACGAGCTTATGACTCGATGCTATGTGATGGCATCGATGTCTAACGAAATGCAACGGCGCTTTGAGAAGACAAAGTATGCTGCTGACGTACTTTTTCATCTCAAAGAACTGTATGGGGAGAACTCTCGACATGAGAGGTTCACGGCTGTCAAGGAGCTTATGACGAGCCGCATGCGCGATGGGACTTCGGTCCGCGAGCATGGGGTTCGTATGATTGGACTCGTTGAAAAGCTGTAGGGCCTTGATATCACACTTCCACACGAGCTGTCTGTGGATGTGCTTCTCCTTTCACTTCCTGCTGCATTCGACCCCTTTGTGGTCAACATCAACATGAACAAGCTGTCAGCCACCCTTGAAGAGGTGGTTAACATGCTTGTAGTGTTCGAAGGAACCATAAAGAAGGACAAGCCCGTCCTCCTCATGGGCTCTTATTCCTCTGCGAAGAAGGGGCCCAGACGCAAGGGTAAGAAGCGTTCTGCCCCTACGAAGGAGGAAAAGCCCACTAAGAAGCCAAAGGCAAAGGCTTCCAAGCCGAACAAGTCTGAGGATGTTTTCCACCACTGCTACAAGCCTGGGCATTGGAGGAGGAACTGCAAGGAGTATCTCGAGCAGTTGCGAATTGCAAAAGGTATGTTCTATATCGAAATAAATATGTCTCTTATTCGACTTCTTGGGTACTTGATACCGGATGTGGATCTCATATATGCAATGATTTGCAGGTGATGACAAGAAGCCGACGTCTTAGAGAGGGTGAGACCCACTTGAGGCTTGGCAATGGAGCAAGAGTTGCTGCAGTAGCTATAGGAGATGTTTATTTATTTCTGTCTTCTGATTTTAAGTTGTTATTGAGAAACGTTTTGTTTGTTCCCGAATTAATAAAGAAAATTATTTCTGTTTCTATGCTTGATAGTGATGGATATTCTTGTATGTTTGCTAATTCGATTTGAAATATTTACAAGAATGAATGTTTGGTTGGAATTGGGGAACGCGAAAACGATTTGTACACCTTAAAATTAAAAGACGTTCCAACTCGCGATGTCGAAACACATACAACAACGATTAAAAGGAAACACGATAGCTTAAACCCAGCACAACTTTGGCACGCTAGGCTAGGTCATGTTTCTCTAAGTAGGATGAACAAGTTAGTTAGGAGTGACATGTTTGATCTGTCAGACATTAACTCCCTACCGACTTGTGAGTCTTGTCTTAAGGGAAAGATGACTAAGCAACCCTTCAAGGGCAAGGGTGAGCGCGCTCAAGGCCTATTGGATTTGATCCATACTGATGTGTGCGGCCCATTTAGTATTGGTACTAAGTACGGTCACACATACTTCATCACCTTTACCGACGATTACTCTAGGTATGGGTACTTGTACTTAATGAAGCACAAGTCTGAATCCTTTGAAAGGTTCAAAGAATTCAAGGCTGAAGTAGAAAATCAATTAGGCAAAAGTATTAAAGCACTTAGATCCGATCGAGTTGGTGAACACTTGAGTGCTGAATTTCAAGACTAGCTGAAAGAGAATGAGATTCTCGCACAGTGGACCCCTCCGGCCACACCACAGCTCAATGGTGTAGCGGAGCGTCGTAATCGAACCCTGTTAGACATGGTTCGATCTATGATGAGCTTCACTGAACTTCCTACCTTGTTTTGGGGCTATGCGCTCGAAACGGCGGTAATGTTGTTGAACAATGTCCACACCAAGGCAGTGGATAAGACTCCATATGAGATATGGATGGGCAAACCACCCAAGTACTCATACATGAGGATTTGGGGATGTCCTGCTTACATGAAGAAGACAGTGGGAGATAAGCTGGATACGAGATCCATCTTATGCTACTTCATTGGGTATACAAAGAATTCCATTGGATACTACTTCTACTATCCCAGCGAAACAAAAGTGTTTGTTTCTAGGAATAAGGTGATCAAGTTGTTGGATCCGATCCAAGAACCTTCAAGGAGGCAATTTACGATGCAGATTCTAATTTGTGGCTTGAAGCAATGAAGTCTGAGTTAGACTCGATGCATGCTAACCAAGTTTGGACTCTTGTTAATCCTCCCGAATGAATTGTTCCTATTGGGTGCAAATGGGTATACAAGAGAAACTTGGGCCTGATGGTAAGGTAATGACCTACAAGGCACGACTGGTCACGAAAGGTTACACTCAGAGGCAAGGTGTTGACTATGATGAAACCTTCTCGCCAGTCGCAATGTTCAAGTCAATTAGAATCTTACTTGCCATAGCCGCATGGTACGACTATGAGATATGGCAAATGGATGTGAAAACTGCGTTTCTTAATGGAAACATTAAGGAAGAGATCTATATGACGCAGCCTGAGGGTTTCACATCTGTTGGAAGCGAGCATAAGGTATGCAAGCTTCAGAGATCGATCTACGGTCTCAAACAAGTATCGCGAAGTTGGAACCTGAGATTCGATGAAATAATTAAGGAATTTGGTTTCATCAAGAATCCTGAGGAGCCATGTGTATATAAGAAGGTAGTTAAAAGTGCTGTGACATTCCTCGTACTTTATGTTGATGACATTCTACTCATTGGGAATGATGTAGGAATGCTTCAATCAACTAAAGTCTGGTTTTCTAGTACATTTTCGATGAAGGACATGGTGAAGCATACTATATTCTTGAAATACAGATCTATCGGGATAGATCTAAATGGATGCTCGGACTCACCCAAGCCACCTACATCGATACCATACTTAAGATGTTCTCTATGGAAGAGTTTAAGAGAGGACACCTACCTATGTGCCACGGGGTCACTCTATCTAAGTCTATGTGTCCAAAGACGGATGAGGAGATAGAGAGTATGACACGTGTGCCATATGCCTCGGCAATAGGTAGTATTATGTATGGCATGATCTCCACTAGGCCGGATGTCGCATATGCTCTGAGTGTCACGAGCCGCTACCAGGCCAACCCCGTCCAATTATATTGGAAGGCTGTGAAGGATAGTACTTACGAAGGACTAAGAATATGTTCATGGTCTATGGGGGTGGTGAACTGAAACTGGAAGGCTATACTGATTCTAGCTTCCAGTGTGACGTGGATGATTCGAAGTCAACCTATGGATTTGTATTCATGATCAATGGTGGTGCTGTCTCTTGGAAGAGTTCCAAGCAAGACACCATCGCGGATTCAACCACTGAGGCTGAGTACATCGCAGCATCAGCTGCTGCTAAGGAGGTGGTTTGGATAAGGAATTTCGTCCAAGAGTTGGGCGTCATTCCTAATGGAGTTGGTCCAGTCCCGGTGTACTGCGACAACACGGGTGCCGTTGCGCAAGCAAAGGAGCCTAGGTCTCACCAAAGATCCAAACATATACTAAGGAAATACCACATAATCCGGGATATTGTGGCTAGAGGTGACATAGCAGTTGAGAGAGTCGCCTCTGCGGACAACGTTGCTGATCCACTTACGAAGCCCTTGCCAAGACCCTTGTTTGAAAAACATCGCGAAACAATGGGACCGCGTCTGATGAGTAGTTGGCTTTAGGGAAAGTGGGAGATTGTTAGAGTAGATGCCCAACTAGCCAACTTGTGCGTGTGGGTTCATAGACTCTTGTATGAAACGATCTTTATATATGATATTCGCATTTTATTTATGGCATTCTTTACTTTCATTGTGTTGTATGATGATTAACAATTGCGTTGAATAAAGACCTAGAATGCATTATAGTGTATGTTAGATGTGATAGTGGGTATGACGGCTATCATGAAACACATCTAATAGTCACTGTGTATTCTGAACATGTTCCTAGTCGATTGGGCCGTCAAAATGAGGATAAGGCCGCCCGAGCTCGAGACTAGTATCTGCGATGCAAAGTACCATGTTTCATTGGTAGGGAACATTGTGATGTTCTGAGCATACAGATAGATAGTGACCTGGTGGTGACATAGCAGTTGAGAGAGTCGCCTCTGCGGACAACGTTGCTGATCCACTTACGAAGCCCTTGCCAGGACCGTGTTTGAAAAACATCGCGAAACAATGGGATTGCGTCTGATGAGTAGTTGACTTTAGGGCAAGTGGGAGATTTTTAGAGTAGATGCCCAACTAGCAACTTGTGGCGTGTGGGTTTATAGACTCTTGTATATGACAGTCTTTATATATGATATTCGCATTTGTTTACGGCTCTCTTTATCTTCATTATGTTTATATAATGTAACAATTGTGTTGGATAAAGACCTATAATACACCATAGTGTATGTTAGATGTGATAGTGGGTATGACGGCTATCATGAAACACATCTAATAGTCACTGTGTATTCTGAATTAGTTCCTAGTCGATTGGGCCGTCAAAATGAGGATAAGGCCGCCCGAGCTTGAGACTAGTATCTGCGATGCGAAGTACCATGTTTCATTGGTAGGGAACATTGTGATGTTATAAGCATGCAGATAGATAGTGACCTGGTGGTCTATCGAACTACCCTCGTTCGGACTTTCCAAGTGGTTACCATTTGTCGAGTGGAAAAGTCCGAGGTCTTGGTTGTACTGATTAGTCCTCACGACTCAAAACGTCATTGAGACTCTACATGATAGGCGTCTCACTTTGACCCGTTTTCCGACTCACTTGGGGTCATTAGGCGGCGGGATTGGGTGAGACCCCGATGCATGTAGGAGTCGATGCTTCGTTGTCGAGGATTCACCGCTAGCTTACATGCGTGGATATCCTATGCTATCTGAGGGGATAATAGTGTATAAATCTCTGGCCAGAGTACTAGAAGTGTTTTAGGTAAATGGGTTTACCTAGTTACACTCGCGATGTCACTATTCGATCTCCAAGATGTATGCATAGCTGTCAGATCTCTAACGACTCTCGATTTACCAATGGTCGTTGATCTGATCGGGATATATGGATTGAAAGGACCGTACTGCACGCTAACCACGACCAACTGGTTCTTGCAGGCACTATCAGTGATACCAAGGGTATCATGGGGCGATGTTGCTAGGCGCTTTACCATGATCCGTTGGGCAAGTCCGAAATTGTGATTTCGGAGCCACAATGGTTGTGGGCCCACGGCTAGCTGTATTCGTGAACCATTGAGGGTCACACAAGTACTGGATTCAAGATTCCCGCACGGAAACTGAGCTCAATGTGTTGAGCATAGAAGGATGATTTTTGGAAGTACGACTTCCTAAAAGTCAACAGGGGTCAAATCGTGATTTCAGCTGTTGAGGGGCAAAACGTTCATTTTGCACTGGGGTTCTGAAAAATGGTTTTTCAGATCATAATATTTGGTTTTGGAAACTGAGTCGATCGGTCCGATCTGATCGGTGATCGGAGTTTTAATGAAGTCGCAGTGATGGATATCGTCATTTGGACCCGCGCCCGTTGGGCCGGTCCAAGTCCATTACTAGTCTTATTAAAAGAGACTTAGGGCTTCATTAATCATAACTAACATATCACAAACCCTAGCCTCCACTATTACCTCTCGGCCGCCCCTCCTCTCCCAAAGTCGCCGCCGCCGGCCACCATCGCCCCTCGCCGGAATTTTTTCCTCCAAACTTTTCGAGGAGTTTCCGTCCGTGCTGATCTCATCAGGCCTTCTAGTGCAGGCTGACGAAGGAACCTTGCTTCCGGTCGTGGACCTGATTAGACGTAATCTACCGCCGCCTACCGTGAAGAGCCAGTCTCCCTGTGATTCTGGTTGGACCCAGGAGCCTGTCGCCAGCAAGGTAACAATCAAAGAACCCTCTATGAATGGTTTGTTGATTTGTTTTATTGTATTGAACGTTTCCCGGCGCTAATTTTAAAACTTCCGCTGCGCCGCCGGGAGACGGGATCCGGATCCGCCATCGCTCCCCAACAGGTTTCAGAGGATGAACCCTCCAGTTTTCAATGGTGATGAGTCCAGTGAGGATGCAAACTCGTGGCTCCGGAACGTCATCTTTCTTTTCGACCGATGTCAGTATGATGATGAGCTCCGCTTGAGTTTAGTGATTCTACTGCTTAGGAAGGCCGCAGAGCGCTGGTGGCGAGGCGCTTCTAGTACTCTGGAGGAGACCGGTGTTGGGATCTCTTGGAACAGTTTTTGCGAGACGTTTCGGTAGGAGTATGAGTCTTATGTGAACGCTCGGGAGCGGGAGTTCGACCATCTGTAGCAGGGTTCCATGACTGTTCGGGAGTATGCTAGGAAGTTCTCTTCTCTGTTGGCGTACGTTCCCCATGTTTCTGGCCGGGAGAGGGCCAAGCGGACTCGATTTCTTGAGGGCTTGAATGAAGAGTTGTATCAGATGGTTTTGACTAGTAAGCCCAAGACTTACGCTGAGGCTGTGGACAGTGCCATTGACATTGAGGAAGGTTTGCGTAGCCGTCGTGCTCGTCTGCAACAGGCACCGCAGGGTGGTCGTCCTGCTATTCAGGGAGCGCAGTCTTCTCAGTCCTCCCAGTCAGCTTATCAGCCCCAAGAGCAGCAGCAGCCACAGGTGGCTCAGCAGTCTGGCCGTCAGAGGTTTCGACCCCGAGGTCAGCAGTGCAAGAAGAAGTCGGGTTCTGGATCTTCTGGTTCAGGCAGTTCGAGTAGCAGTGGATCTCAGACTGAGTTTTGCGGTGGAAAGCATCCTTCCACGCAGTTTGTTGGTGTGCAGGGTTCCTGCAACCTTTGTGGTCAGTACGGGCATTTTGCGAGAGTGTGTCCGTCAGCTGGATCACAGCAGACCGCGGCCCAGCCTCAGGGTCGTGGAGGTCAGTCTAGGGGCTTCTCAGCAGTTTCAGCAGCCCCGTTTGGGTGAGACTCAGTTTAGGCCATTTCAGCAGCCTGGCCCTTCGCGCTTTGGGCAGTCGTCTCAGCCTTTCTTCTCAGGAACCCAGCATGCTCAGGTTAACGCCGTTACGAGGGAGTAGGTCGAGGAGACACCGAGTCGGGTGATTGGAGGTACATGTCTAGTCTTTGACTTTCCTGCTCGTGTGTTGTTTGACACCGGTGCATCGCATTCGTTTATTTCTGATTCGTTTGTTGTTGAGCATGGTCTGTGTACCGTTCCTTTGCACGATGCTATTTCTGTTTCTACCCCTGGGGGTGTGAGCCTGTTCTCCCAGGAGGTTTTGTTGGATGGCGTGTTGCGGTTTGGTGAGCATGTCCTGTTAGCGAACTTGATCCGTTTGATGCTTTGGGATTTCGACTGCATAGTTGGGATGGATGTGCTGTCCAACTATAGAGCCTCCGTGGACTGCTTCCATGGGATTGTGCGTTTTAGGCCTATGTCTGGCGAGAAGTGGGACTTCTACGGCCAGGATTCTAGATCAAAGATCCCGTTGGTCTCAGCGATGGAGATGTTTAGCTTGTTGTCTTTGGGGAATGCTGGCTTTATGATTTACTCTTTGGATACGTCTTCTTCTTCCCGTGTTCAGCTTAGCAACGTTCTCGTGGTGCGACATTTCTCGGATGTGTTCCCGGAGGAGATTCCTGGTTTTCCTCCGAGGCGGGAGATCGACTTCAGCATAGAGCTGGTGCCTGGAACAGCTCCGATTTCGCGTGCTCCTTATCGTCTGGCGCCTGCGGAGTTGAGAGAAATTGATTTTGCGCCAGTTGAATAAAGCCACTGTGAAGAACAAGTACCCGTTGCCGAGAATCGATGATCTGTTTGATCAGTTGCAAGGTTCTGCGGTGTATTCAAAGATTGATCTTCGTTTCGGGTACCATCAGCTGAGGGTGAGAGAGCAAGATGTTGCGAAGACAGCGTTTCGTACAAGGTACGGACATTTTGAGTTTTTGGTGATGCCGTTTGGTTTGACCAACGCGCCTGCAGTCTTTATGGATTTGATGAACCGAGTTTTCCATGAGTTTATCGATCAGTTTGTGATCGTGTTCATCGACGACGTCTTAGTCTATTCGAAGACTCCTTTGGAGCACAAGGAGCATTTGCGGATTGTCCTTCAGACTCTGAGAGACCAGCAGTTGTATGCAAAGTTTTCCAAGTGTGAGTTCTGGTTGGATCGCGTCGTATTCTTGGGACATGTGATTTCAGCCGAGGGGATTTCGTTGGATCCTAGCAAAGTTGATGCTGTTCTGAACTGGGAGCGTCCCAGAAATGTTTCTGAGATTCGTAGTTTCTTGGATCTGGCTGGCTATTATCGTCGCTTCATTGAGGGATTCTGAAGTATAGCAAAGCCGATGACTCAATTAACTCAGAAGGACAAGAGTTTTGTTTGGACTCAGTAGTGCGAGAATGCTTTTCAACTGCTCAAGGAAAAGTTGACTTCTGCGCCTGTGTTGGCCCTGTCGTCCGGTTCAGGTGGTTTCTATGTTTGTTCTGACGCTTCGCTTAATGGATTGGGTTGTGTGTTGATGCAAAATGGTCGAGTCATTGCGTATGCCTCGCGGCAGTTGAAACCGCACGAGACTCGTTTCCCAGTCCATGATTTGGAGTTAGCATAGGTGGTCTTTGCGTTGAAGATCTGGCGTCACTACCTGTATTGTTGGGAAAAGCGGTGGCGGATCCGGATCCCGTCTCCCGGCGGCGCAACGGAAGTTTAAAATTAGCGCCGGGAAACGTTCAATACAATAAAACAAATCAACAAACCATTCATAGGGGGTTCTTTGAATTTTACCTTGCTGGCGACAGGCGCCTGGCTCCAACCAGAATCACAGGGAGACTGGATCTTCACAGTAGGCGGCGGTAGATTACGTCTAATCAGGTCCATGACCGGATTTGATCTTCCTCCGATCAGCCTGCACTAGAAGGCTGATGGATTTTATCACGAACGGAATCACCTCGTCGCACGGATCAGAACAAGTCCAATCGTGCGAAGATCGGACGACGGCGGTCGGCGGGCGGCGGCCAGCGGGCGGCGGCCGGCGAATTGAGGTGAGGGAGAGGGAGGCGGCGTGTGGTGCTAGGGTTTTGTTATGATGCTTGTGTTGTGCAACCCAAGGCTCAAGACTATGTATAGGTGTGATGGGCTTGAACCGGCCTATTGGACCTGGGGCGGGCCCAGTCCAACGTATGAACATTCGGTTCATATGCATCATCTTGGTTTCATCATAATTCTGATCGACGATCAGATCGGACCGATTGAATCAGTTTCCAAAACTGAATATTATGATGCGAAAACAATTTTTCAGATTACTTAGTCCAAAATGAAAGTTTTGCCCCTCAACAGCGGGAAATCGCAATTTGACCCCTGTTGACTTTTAGGAAGTCGCACTCCCTAAAATTCTCCTCATATGCTCAACACATTGAGCTCAGTTTCCGTGCGGGAATCACGAATCTAGTACTTGTGTGACCCTCAATGGTTCAGGGATACAGCTAGCCGTGGGCCCACAACCATTGCGGCTCCGAATCACAATTTCGGACTTGCCCAACGGATCATGGTAAAGCGCCTAGAAACATCGCGCCATGATCCCCTAGGTATCACTGATAGTTCCTGCATGAACCAGTTGGTCGTGGTTAGAGTACAGTACGGTCCTTTCAATCCATATATCCCGATCAGATCAACGACCATTGGTAAATCGAGAGTCGTTAGAGATCCGATAGCTATGCATACATCTTGGAGATCGAATATTGACATCACGAGTGTAACTAGGTAAACCTTTACCTAAAACACTTCTAGTACTCTGGCCAGAGATTTATACACTATTATCCTCTCAGATAGCATAGGATATCCACGCATGTAAGCGAGCGTTGAATCCTCGACAACGAAACATCGACTCCTACATGCATCGGGGTCTCACCCAACCTCGTCGCCTAATGACCCCAAGTGAGTCGGCAAACGGGTCAAAGTGAGACGCCTATCATGTAGAGTCTCAATGACGTTTCGAGTCGTGAGGACTAATCAGTACAACCAAGACCTCGGACTTATCCACTCGACAAATGGTAACCACTTGGAAAGTCCGAACGAGGTTAGTTCGATAGATCACCAGGTCACTATCTATCTGCATGCTCAGAACATCACAATGTTCCCTACCAATGAAACATGGTACTTCGCATCGCAGATACTAGTCTCGAGCTCGGGCGGCCTTATCCTCATTTTGATGGCCCAATCGACTAGGAACTAATTCAGAATACACAGTGACTATTAGATATGTTTCATGATAGCCGTCATACCCACTATCACATCTAACATACACTATGGTGCATTCTAGGTCTTTATCCAACACAATTGTTAACATTATATAAACATAAAAAATATAAAGAATGTGATATTTCCTCAGTATATGTTTGGATCTTTGGTGAGACCTAGGCTCCTTTGTTTGCGCAACGGCACCCGTGTTGTCGCAGTACATCGGGACTGGACCAACTCCATCAGGAATGACGCCCAACTCTTGGACGAAATTCCTTATCCAAACCGCCTCCTTAGCAGCAGCTGATGCTGCGATGTACTCAGCCTCAGTGGTTGAATCCGCGATGGTGTCTTGCTTGGAACTCTTCCAAGAGATAGCACCACCATTGAGCATAAATACAAATCCAGAGGTTGACTTCGAATCATCCACGTCACACTGGAAGCTAGAATCAGTGTAGCCTTCCAGTTTCAGTTCACCACCCCCATAGACCATGAACATATTCTTAGTCCTTCGCAAGTACTTAAGAATATCCTTCACAGCCTTCCAATGCAATTGGCCGGGGTTGGCCTGGTAGCGGCTCGTGACATTCAGAGCATATGCAACATCCGGTCTAGTCGAGATCATGCCATACATAATGCTACCTATTTCCGAGGCATATGGCACTCGTGTCATACTCTCTATCTCCTCATCAGTCTTCGGACACATAGACTTAGATAGAGTGCCCCGTGACACATAGGTAGGTGTCCTCTCTTGGACTCTTCCATAGAGAACCTCTTAAGTATGGTATCGATGTAGGTGGCCTGGGTGAGTCCGAGCATCCGTTTCGATCTATCCCGATAGATCTCTATTTCAAGAATATAGGATGCTTCACCCATGTCTTTCATCGAAAATCTACTAGACAACCAGACTTTAGTTGACTGCAGCATTCCTACATCATTCCCAATGAGTAGAACGTCATCAACATAAAGTACAAGGAATGTCACAGCGCTTTTAACTACCCTCTTATAAACACATGGCTCCTCGGGATTCTTGATGAAACCAAATTCCTTAATTGTTTCATCGAATCTTAGGTTCCAACTCCTCGACGCTTGTTTGAGACCGTAGATCGATCTCTGAAGCTTGCATACCTTATGCTCGCTTCCAACAGATGTGAAACCCTCAGGCTACGTCATATAGATCTCTTCCTTAATGTTTCCATTAACGAACGCAGTTTTCACATCCATTTGCCATATCTCATAGTCGTACCATGCGGCTATGGCTAACAAGATTCTAATTGACTTGAACATTGCGACTGGCGAGAAGGTTTCATCATAGTCAACACCTTGCCTTTGAGTGTAACCTTTCGCGACCAGTCGTGCCTTGTAGGTCATTACCTTACCATCAGGCCCAAGTTTCCTCTTGTATACCCATTTGCACCCAATAGGAACAATTCCTTCGGGAGGGTTAACAAGAGTCCAAACTTGGTTCGCATGCATTGAGTCAAACTCAGACTGCATTGCTTCAAGCCAGAAATTAGAATCAGCATCGGAAATTGCTTCCTTGAAAGTTCTTAGATCAGATCCAACAACTTGATCACTTTGATCATCTTCAAGGAGAAAACCATATATCTCAGGAGCCCTAGGAACCCTTTCGGATCTCCTAGGTTCAACCATTTCTGGTACTGGCTCTGGAGGTGCAGGAGATTCACCTGGTACTTCAGTTGGTTCTCGAACCTCTTCGAGTTCTACTATTTTGCCCTTTCTATCAAGTAGAAATTCCCTTTCCATAAAGGTGGCATTCCTAGAAACAAACACTTTTGTTTCACTTGGATAGTAGAAGTAGTATCCAATGGAATTCGTTGGATACCCAATGAAGTAGAATAAGATGGATCTCGTATCAAGCTTATCTCCCACTGTCTGCTTCACGTAAGCAGGACATCCCCAAATCCTCATGAATGAGTACTTGGGTGGTTTGCCCATCCATATCTCATATGGAGTCTTATCCACTGTCTTCGTGTGGACATTGTTCAATAACATTACCGCCGTTTCGAGCGCATAGCCCCAAAACGAGGTAGGAAGCTCAGTGAAACTCATCATAGATCGAACCATGTCCAACAAGGTCCGATTATGACGCTCCGCTACACCATTGAGCTGTGGTGTGGCCGGAGGGGTCCACTGTGCGAGAATCCCATTCTCTTTCAGATAGTCTTGAAATTCAGCACTTAAGTATTTACCACCTCGATCAGATCGAAGTGCTTTAATACTTTTGCCTAATTGATTTTCTACTTCAGCCTTGAATTCTTTGAACCTTTCAAAGGATTCAGACTTGTGCTTCATCAAGTACAAGTACCCATACCTAGAGTAATCGTCGGTAAAGGTGATGAAGTATGTGTAACCATATTTAGTACCAATACTAAATGGACCACACACATAAGTATGGATCAAATCCAATAGGCCTTGAGCACGCTCACCCTTGCCCTTGAAGGGTTGCTTAGTCATCTTTCCCTTGAGACAAGACTCACAAGTCGGTAGGAAGTTAATGTCTGACAGATCAAACATGTCTCTCCTAACTAACTTGTTCATCCTACTTAGAGAAATATGACCTAGCCTAGCGTGCCAAAGTTGTGCTGGGTTCAAGTTATCGTGTTTCCTTTTAATCGTTGTTGTATGTGCTTCGACATCTCGAGTTGGAACGTCTTTTAAGTTTAAGGTGTATAAATCGTTTTCGCGTTCACCAATTCCAATTAAACATTCATTCTTGTAAATATTGCAAATCGAATTAGCAAACATACAAGAATATCCATCACTATCAAGCACAGAAATAGAAATAATGTTCTTTATTAATTCGGGAACAAACAAAATGTTTCTCAATAACAACTTAAAATCGGAAGACAGAAATAAATAAACATCTCCTATAGCTACTGCAGCAACTCTTGCTCCATTGCCAAGCCTCAAGTGGGTCTCACCCTCTCTAAGACGTCGGCTTCTTGTCATCACCTGCAAATCATTGCAGATATGAGATCTACATCCGGTATCAAGTACCCAAGAAGTCGAATTAAGAGACATATTTATTTCGATATAGAACATATCTTTCGCAGTTCGCAACTGCTCGAGGTACTCCTTGCAGTTCCTCCTCCAATGCCCAGGCTTGTGGCAGTGGTGGCAAACATCCTCAGACTTGTTCGGCTTGGAAGCCTTTGCCTTTGGCTTCTTAGTGGGCTTTTCCTCCTTCGTAGGGGCAGAACGCTTCTTATGCAGCAGGCAGTGAGAGGAGAAGCACATCCACAGACAGCTCGTGTGGAAGTGTGATATCAAGGCCCGACAGCTTTTCAACTAGCCCAATCATACGAACCCCATGCTCGCGGACCGAAGTCCCATCGCGCATGCGGCTCGTCATAAGCTCCTTGACAGCCGTGAACCTCTCATGTCGAGAGTTCTTCCCATACAGTTCTTTGAGATGAAAGAGTATGTCAGCAGCATACTTTGTCTTCTCAAAGCGCCGTTGCATTTCGTTAGACATCGATGCCATCACATAGCATCGAGTCTTAAGCTCGTCGTCCCACCATTGCTGAAGCGTCACCAGCTCCTCAGGGCTCATATCAGCAGGGGCTTCCTTTGGAGGGCTCTTCTCTATCGTATAAAGAAGTTTCTCCGAAGCCAACACAATGTTGAGGTTTCGAAGCCAGTCTTGGTAGTTCAGACCGGTGAACTTGTTGCTATCCAGTATAGCAGCGAGTGGGTTTTTGATCGAAGACATTATATAAGCAGTAATACTGAAAAGAAAACAGACAATCATCACTAACTATATAAAATAATCGCTAAGACATAAAACAAGGTCGTTTAGTTCTATGAACTACCCTCCCACTATTTTAACTATTTCACCACCCTCTAATGAAATCGAGAAAGCAAGTTTCTTTAGTGGGTACACGGAGCCCAATCAAGCAATCATGGACCCGAATAATATCAGCCATCCATGATCCCCAAAAGGTAGTTTCCGATTGCAACCGGTGTAACCTCCATGTATTCACCTCACGTCCAGTAAGGGCCCAATAATATGACGCCGTTTACTATCACGTGTCAAGATGACCCATCAATGTTGAGTCGTGAAAGACGGTCCCATTAACGTCCCCAATAATATGAGCCAACGTTAAAGGGAGTTCCAACCGACTCACAACAATTGTCAATGGCGTGGACAGCTTTCCGGCATACATGACCCCCTCAATAATATGAGCCGGGCCATGTATACGGGTAGCATCGGCGTACACCCATTGTTGATGGAAGGTAGGGATAATTTGAACAAATTTAAATTCCCTTTAGTTTATCGAATAAACATTTATCTTGATATTATTTGTAAATCGTATTTAAAACGAGGGATTTTAATTTTTAAAAATTTGGTCTCAATAATATTTTAAATCACAATGCAAAACATGCGGATTTAACTAACATATATATTGCATATATAAATAAACTTTGGGATGATCGATCCCGAGAGCTATGCGGTCCGTGGTTGCCAATCACGGACCTGGGTCCAATCCTAGGTGAAATGCAATATGCAATGCAATCCTATTACAAAGCTTTCCGGTTTTACAGATCTTCGGTCTTCAATATCTTTGATCGTCATCTGGCCCACCATCTTCAAAAGTCCTCCCACTAAGTCTAGTAATTTACAATAAATTTCCATGACA
>KV018106.1:162036-182824 GCA_001598015.1 Dorcoceras hygrometricum
CAGAACATCACAATGTTCCCTACCAATGAAACATGGTACTTCGCATCGCAGATACTATTCTCGAGCTCGGGCGGCCTTATCCTCATTTTGACGGCCCAATCGACTAGGAACTAATTCAGAATACACAGTGACTATTAGATGTGTTTCATGATAGCCGTCATACCCACTATCACATCTAACATACACTATGGTGCATTCTAGGTCTTTATCCAACACAATTGTTAACAATATATAAACATAACGAAGATAAAGAATGACATAAACAAATGCGAATATCATATATAAAGACTGTCATATACAAGAGTCTATAAACCCACACACCACAAGTTGGCTAGTTCGGCATCTACTCTAACATGTATGGCGAGCAGTTTGTGGTGTACTCAGACCACAAGAGTTTGCAATATTTGTTTTCGCAGCCTGACCTGAATATGACACAGCGGCGATGGATGGAGCTGCTAAAAGACTTTGATTGTGAGATTAAGTACCAGCCTGGGAAGTCGAACGTGGTGGCCGATGCTTTGAGCAGGAAGGCTAGTGAGATGCTTGCTTCGTTATACATCTCTAAGAATCAGGAGCATCTTAACACTACGGATTGGAGATTTTACCCGGCTGAGGATTATGTGGTGGTTTCTTCTTTCCAAGTGGAGCCACAGATTGTTTCTACCATTCGAGTAGCTCAAAGGACCGATCCGTCTATCCATGAGTTGAAGTTGAAGGTCAGGGCTGGCGAACTTGAGGATTATTATATCTCTTCTGATTGTTGTTTGCGTTTCCAGGGCAGGTTGGTTGTGCCCAATTTGATTGATTTGAAGGAGAAGATCCTTCGGGAAGCGCACTGTAGCAGACATAGTGTTCATCCTGGTGCATGGAAGATGTACCACGCTTTGAAGCCGCACTTTTGGTGGGCTGGCCTAAAGAGCAACGTTGCTGGTTTTGTTGCTCGTTGTTTGAATTTTCATATGGTTAAGGCCGAAAGGATGAGACCTGGTGGTATGTTGCAGAGTTTGGAAGTGCCCCATAGAATTGGGAGCACATAGCTATGGATTTCGTGACGCATCTGCCTCATTCCAGCAGAGGATGCGATGCTATTTGGGTGGTTATAGACCGTCTGTCATAGTCTGCACATTTCATTCCCTATGGAATGACCTTCTCGTTGAAGAAGATGGCGAAGCTGTACGTTGATTTTGTTATTAGACTGCATGGTGTGCCCGTTTCAATCGTTTCTGACTGAGATCTGATGTTTACTTCCAGGTTTTGGAAGAGTTTGCAAACATATTTGGGTACCAGATTGGCTATGAGCACCGTTATCACCCCCAGACAGATGGCTAGTCTGAGCGAACTATCCATACGTTGGAGGATATGTTGCGTGCTGTTGTGTTGGATTTCGGAGGTAGCTGGCAAGACGCGTTGTCTTTGGTCGAGTTTTCATATAATAAAAGCTACCAAGTGACGATTGGTATGGCACCTTTTGAGGCTTTGTATGGCAGAAAGTGCAGATCACCGGTGTGTTGGGAAGAAGTGGAGGAGAAACAGCTATCTGCCCCTGAATTTGTGCAGCAAATGAAGGATCATGTTGATCTAATTCGACAGCGAATGAAAGCTGCCCAAGATCGCCAAGCCAGTTATGCGAATAAGAGGCGTCGACCTCTTGAGTTTCAGGTTGGTGATCGTGTATTTCTCAAAGTTTCTCCGTTTCGCAGTGTGATGCGCTTTCGACACAAGGGAAAGTTAACCCCTCGTTACGTCAGACCGTATGAGATTGTTGAGAGGATTGGCCCTTTAGCGTATCGGCTGTTTTTGCCATCAGAGTTTCTTCTCTTCATGATGTCTTCCATGTTTCCATGTTGAGGAAATACGAGCCAGATCCATCTCATGTGCTTAGAACTGACGAGGTGGAGCTAGATCAGTCATTGAGTTATCAAGAATATCCCTTGCAGATCCTTGGCAGAAAAGAGAAACAGTTGAGGAATAAGACAATTCCGTTGGTAATGGTGCAGTGGAGCAAACATGGAAGGAAAGAAGCTACTTGGGAGCTGGAAGAAAAGATGCAGCGCGCACATAATTGATTTCCAGATGTCAACGTTGGTCAACGTTTCTGTAGCTCGCTGGTTTTCCTGTAGCTTGCGGCTGGTATTGCGCGAGAGGACCAGATTTGATGACGTGGCAATGCGACGCCGTTTTGATTAGTTGCAACGCTGCGTTTTGTATGTTGCAGTTGGTTCCAGCTTTTGTATTTTGAACCAGCGTCTGGCTGTCCAACTGCGAGAGATTTGTTCGCTACTGTAGCTTGCAGCTGGTGGTGGTTACTGTAGCTTGCGTCTGGGGGTTTTGTGCGAGAACTAGCGACTGGATGACGTAGGCTATGCGTCGTCGTTTTGTTTAGCGTGGTTTGAGATTTCGCCAGCTGGTTTCTTTGCATCTGCTGGTTGTTTGTGCCTACTGGTTTTTGTCGGTGGATTTGTTTAAAACAGATTTCAGCAGCTACGGGATTTATATATAGGAAGACTTGGTCTTCAATTGAGATATCAGATCCCATACTTAGAATATTTTCCCCGACATTCGTTTTCTGTGCCTCGAACCCTAGAGCACTGTTCACCGTTGATTTTATCCGGTGGTTCCCGTCGTTTCCGGCCGTTGTTTTGGACAATTGAGGTGGCGTTGGACTCCTCTTGCGAAGCTCTATCATTCCATACCACTTTTGGAGGTTAGCGTTCACTGGAGAGAGATCGCGAAGCTGCTATCTCCGACAGTGTGTTTGTGCGTGCAGGTTGCTATCCAGATCTCTCGGGCCTGTTTTGTAGTAATTGTTGCACAAAAGTATAAGGTACGGATCTGAGCTTGATGTAGCTAGGAATTTGCGTGAGATTGAATGTTAAATGGCTGTTGTGCATTGATGTGGATGTTGCTGTGTGCATACGTGATTTCTGTTGATCGTTTAGCTGCCCTGTTATGCATACATGCATTTCCCATATTGCATTCATATTGTTATTGCAGTCATTGTTTGTATCTTGTATTGCTGTTGTTGATTCTTACCAGGATGCGAGGGCGAGCGGCAATACCGCACTCTCATCTCCCTGCTGGGATCGTTAGCCACCTTGCGCCGAGTGGTTAACTACCACAGTTCATGGGCGAGGCAACGACAGGTTGAGTTGTTTGATGCATCTGGTATTCGGGTGTTGTATCACGGCGAGTGGCTCATTACTACACTGTGAACACACCTCGTGGCCACTGTTGTTGCAGATTCTTGGAGCTGTGCTTGAGTTCCTTAGCTCCCTTGTTGGTTGAGCCTTCCGTTGTTATCCGGTGTCTCATGCATAGCATCTGCATTTTATCTTATGCATTCTTTTAGTTATATCTGTTGCTCTCCGTACTGGGGTTTTATCCCATGTCCCTCTAGGGCTTGGTTTGTTTCCTTGTTTGTGTTGTTTTCAGGGAACCCAGGTTTTACAGCTGGTCGTGGTTTTAGCCCAGCTGGTGGTGCCCTAGGAGGTGGTTAGCGTGTCCCGGTTGCGTATAGCATATTATATTTATATATGTATCAGTTAGCGAGGGGGATGCCCTGTGCTTCTTCTTTGTATCCAGTAGTTGGAGTCTGATACATGTTGTGGTTGTTGTATGCTATACTGTTGGTCGTTTTTACGTACTGGGATATATTTTGAGTATCGCTCTATTTTAAATTATATTGTTTTAAACCGTCAGGCCAAAAGCGAAAATTTTGCCCGCTTTTTGATAACTTCCGCATGAGTTTGTATGATTTTACTCTGTTTAGAGCACGAGGCCTGACACTGGCAAATCAGTAACTGTGAAAGCCGGGTCGTTCGACGCTGTTACTCATAAGCGATTCCTAATGATGACTGCTATCAATGGAGGAGTCAAAATCAATTGGGGCAGGCTGTTGTTTAACATTTTCAAAGACATGGTGACGCCTGGGTCTAGGCAAGCCAGGGGCTACGCTGTAAAAATCTATATTCCCGTGAGCTTTTGTAGTTGGCCGTGAATTTCCCTTGTAGTTTCCTGAGATCTGTTGTGCGTATGTTTAGCAGGTGTTGAATCAGATCTCTAGGACCCTGTTTGTGGTTATTGTTGCACAGGAGGTTAAAGGTACGGATCTGAGCTTGAAGTAGCTTGGAATTGGCGTGAGATTGAATGCTAGATGGCTGCTTGTGCATTGACATGGATGTTGCTGTGTGTATATGTGATTGCTGTTGATTTTAGCTTCTATGTTTATGCATACATGCATTTCCCATATTGCATTCATATTTTGGTTGCAGCCATTGTTTCGTATCTTGTATTGTTGTTGTTGATTTTACCAGGATGCGAGGGCGAGCGGCAATACCGCACTCTCATCTCCCTGCTGGGATCGTTAGCCACCATGCTCCGAGTGGTTAACTACCACAGTTCATGGGCGAGGCAACGACAGGTTGAGTTGTTTGATGCATCTGGTATTCGGGTGTAGTATAACGGTGAGTGGCTCATTACCACACTGTGAACACACCCCGTGGCCACTGTTGTTGCAGATTCTTGGAGATGTGCTTGAGTTCCTTAGCTCCCTTGTTGGTCGAGCCTTCTGTTGTTATCCGGTGTCTCATGCATAGCATCTGCATTTTATCTCATGCATTCTTTTAGCTATATCTGTTGCTCTCCGTACTGGGGTTTGACCCCATGTCCCTCTGGGGCTTGGTTTGTTTCCTTGTTTGTGTTGTTTTCAGGGAACCCAGGTTTTACAGCTGGTCGTGGTTTTAATCCAGTTGGTGGCGCCCCAGGAGGTGGTTAGCGTGTCCAGTTGCGTATAGCATATTTATATATATATGTATCAGTTAGCCAGGGGGATGCCCTGCGCTTCGTTATTGTATCCAGTAGTTGGAGTCTGATACATGTTATGGTTGTTGTATGCTATACTGTTGGTTTTTTTTATAAACTTGGATATATTTTGAGTATCGATTTATTTTAAATTACATTGTTTTAAACCGTCAGGCCAAAAGCGAAAATTTTACCCGCTTTTTGATAGCTTCCGCATGTGTTTGTATGATTTTACTCTGTTTAGAGCACGAGGCCTGACAGAGTTCCTATAACTGAATGATTTGAAGGTCTAGGTACAATTTGCCATTCGTTATTTCCCTTAAACTGATTAAGTTCTTCTTGCATTGCTTTTACCCAGCTTGGGTCTGCTAAGGCTTCATCTATTTGTTTTGGTTCTATATGTGAGATGAATGCTGAGTAAAAATGATCATGCAATAGCTGGCTTCTTGTGCGAATAGGAGATTCGATGTTACCTATGACCTGATCGGGTGGATGATTTCTATTCCACCGGAGATCAAGTCCAATTGGGTTTGCTTTCTGTTCTGCTTGGATGTCTTGCTGGATAGCCACATCTGGATTGTCTCTCACCAATTGATGGTTTGCGTTCGCATCTTGTGCATCAGATGTTGGTCGATGTATGGTGAGATCTGTTTGTGCAACATCTGTTTGAGCAACATCTGTTTGAACATCTTGTGCATTCGTCGCTTCAGCTCCAGCAGCAGGCACACTTGGAGAGATCTGATCCTGTGTCGAGTCAACGTTAGTTAAATCGATGACTACTGGATTAACTAAAAGATCTTGTTGAGCATTGTTGTGCGGTGTGTCCAGCTCTGGTTGTATCTCTGCTGAATGTCTTTGTTGTGCCACGTCATCATCTGAGTCATCAATACTGGATGATTCAAGACATGTACATAAGTCGTTAAGGCTCGCAGCTGAGTTGGATCTAAAACTTGTTTCATCAAAGACAACGTGTGCTGATTCTTCAGCAGTTAGACTTCTATTGTTGAATACTCGATAAGCTTTGCTTACTGCTGAATATCCTAGAAAGATACCTGCATCAGATTTTGCATCAAAAGCTGTTAGGTGTTTTTTAACATTATTGTGAATGAAGCATCTACACCCAAACACCCTGAAATATGAAATATCAGGTTTCTTGCCACTCCAGATCTCATATGGGGTTTTATCATGCAACTTGTTAATCATAGATCTGTTTTGAGTGTAGCAAATAACTGCTTCTGCCAGAATTTTTGTGAAATGCCAGAATAAGCAATCATAGATCTTGCAGCTTCTTTTAAAGTGCGATTTCTCCTCTCAACCAGCCCGTTCTTTTGAGGAGTTCTAGTTGCAGAAAGCTCATGCTTTATCCCTATGTCATCCAGATAAGAATATAATTTTTGATTTAAAAACTCGGTACCACGATCACTTCTTATTCTGTTGACTGTACAAGATCTGTCATTTTGTAAACTTTTTGAAAGCCGAATAAGCTGGTCAGCGGTATCAGATTTTTCTTTTAAAAACAGCACCCAAGTGAATTTTGTAAAATCATCAACAACAACTAGGGTGTAGTTCGTTCCCCCTAAGCTTGTTACGGGAATAGGACCGAAAAGATCCATATGTAAAAGTTCTAAGCTTCGGGAAGAACGTTTACCGCCTTTATTTTTAAAAGTAGAACGGATTTGTTTACCAAGCTGACATGCGGCACGGATCTTGTCCTTAGAAAATTGATTTTGGGCATACCAGAAACCAGTTCATGCTGACTCAAATGGGCAAGCGTTTTAAAGTTTTGATAGTTCATTCGCTGATGCAACAACCAGCTCTTGGAAGAGTTGGCTGCTAAGCAAATTTGTTCAGATCCCATGGGTTCTGACCAATTGATAATGTAGATGTTCCCCGACCTTTTACCTACCAATATAGTCAGTCCTTCTGGACTCTGAACTGTGCATGTGTGCTGTTGAAAGTTAACTATGTAACCCTTGTCACATAGCTGACTTATTCTAATCAAATTATAGTGCAAATTATCAACAACTAAGACATCAGATATTTAAATGTTACCGTGGGTAAGCTTAAACTTACCCACAGTGTTACCATGTGAGTTATCACCAAAAACTATCTTTGCTCCTTTGTGTGGAGTAACATCTGATAGCAGCTTTGGGTTTCCAGTCATGTGTCGTGCACACCCACTATCAAGGTACCATATGATTGATTCATATCCAGCTTTGTACCTGTTATCCTGCAATCATAAAAGAAGATTTTGGTACCCAATTTTACTTGGTTCCAGATCGGATTACCCCTTTCAGGACCCATACTTGAATTACCTTGACAGTTTTTCCATTATGATAGTCCATAAGGGTCTGTGCAGAAATATTGTGAGATCTGTTGAGTGTTGGTTTGATATTTTGACCATTCAGATCTCTCCTCGACTGAACCTTTCTACAAACAGATTTTGCCTTCTTCGGCTAAGCCTTGGCTGGTGAGAAACAAACGACTTTGAACCAGCTTTTGATTTATCTTTGTCAAGTCTGTTCTTTAGCCATCTTGGCTTGGAGTTCTCAGCTCTTAGAAAACCGATACCAGCTTTTCCTTTTTGATTCAGCTTTGAAGAGTTCTGGTCATCATACCTCACTGACTCGCATGTATCATGTATCATACTGGCTTTGACAAAGCTCATATTTTTGAACTTTTCATATACCAGATGTGACTGAGAACTGGTCTCTACAGTGCTGCTTTCACAATCATTGAAACCTAAGCCAGTTCTATCATTCGCTGTCTTTTGAATTTCACACAGCTTATCTAGAGAAACATAAGACTGGGTCCATGAGCTCATTATCAGTTTT
Source organism: Dorcoceras hygrometricum (assembly GCA_001598015.1). Lineage (NCBI taxonomy): Eukaryota > Viridiplantae > Streptophyta > Magnoliopsida > Lamiales > Gesneriaceae > Dorcoceras > Dorcoceras hygrometricum. Next base: position 169,671 of record KV018106.1, read on the forward strand.
AAATTTTCAATTTCAAACTCGAGCTCACTGGATCTTATCCTCAAAGATTCATTCTCAGTCTTCATCTTACTCAACTCAATTTGTAAACTGTCAGTGTTACCAAGTTGAACAGATCTTGGTTCCACTGAACTATTTTTCAAATCTATGTTTTCGGCCTTGACTTCCTCGAATGTTTGAGAAAGCTTACGGTACTCATGGACCATTTGATTTAATGCAGTGAATAGGTCCTCTCGTGTAAATTCAGTATTTGAAAAATCTAATACCTCATCTTCCGAAGTCTGATTAGCCATGAGACAGTGAACTTCCTCCTGTTCACTATCGCTGGATGAGGAGCTGCTTGATGAGGAATCTGTATCGGTATCAGCCCAGTTCTTGTTGCTCTCCTCATCAACTAATACTTTGTGATCATTCTTTCAGCTGGGCCTCTTATCAGTCTCTTGTCCTCATCCTTCTATCCTTCGATCTTTCCTTGGATCTATCATCTTTCTTCTCATCTTTTCTGGGTCTGTCCTCCTTCTTTGGTCTATTGCAATCAGCAACAAAATGCCCTGGACGACCACAGTTGAAACAATTCATATCAGTAGATATCTTTTCAGATTTGTTATAATTATTATATGAGAAGGGAGAGTTGTAGGATTTTCTCAAATATTTCCCAAACTTCTTAACGAAGAGGGACATGACGTCATTGCTGAATTGATCAGCAGACTTGCTCGTGCTTGGAGAGCACTGTTCAGATGTTGTTGCTGCTAGTGCTTTGGTCGGTTAGATGTTGAGGGTCCAGCTTCAGATCTTGTTTCTAACTCAAACTCATAGGCTTTAAGATTTGAAAACAGATCATGCAGTTCCAGCTTGTTCAAATCCTTGGACTCGCGCATAGCCATGGTCTTAACATCCCATTCCCTTGGCAACGCTCTCATCACTTTGAGTGCCAACTCACGGTTGCTGTATTCTTTGCCCAAACTGGTAAGCTCTATCACCACAGCACTAAATCGCTCATCAAACTCCGCCATGGTTTCTCCATCTTTCATCTTCATTGACTCTTTATGTTGTACTGTTTTACTTTGGGCTTGTAGCCTTTGTTTGCTGTGTAACTTGGATATATTTTGAGTATCGCCGTATTTTAAATTATGTTATCTTTCTGTCAGGCCAAAAGCAAAAATTTTTTAACCACTTTTTAGTTTCTTCCGCTAGTGTTTGCGTTATTTATCTCTGATGTGAGCACGAGGCCTGACAGTGAACTTCCTCCTGTTCACTATCGCTGGATGAAGAACTGCTTGATGAGGAATCTGTGTCGGTATCAACCCAGTTCTTTTTGCTCTCCTCAGCAACTAGTACTTTGCGATCATTCTTTCAGCTGGGCCTCTTATCGGTCTTGTCCTCATCCTTCTATCCTTTGATCTTTCCTTGGATCTATCTTCTTTCTTCTCATCTTTTCTGGGTCTGTCCTCCTTCTTTGGTCTGTTGCAATCAGAAGCAAAGTCCCCTGGACGACCACAGTTAAAAAAATTCATGTCAGTAGAAAATTTTTCAGATTTATTATAATTATTATGAGAGAAATAAAGGTTGTATGATTTTCTCAAATATTTCCCAAACTTCTTAACGAAGAGGGACATGACGTCGTTGCTGAATTGATCAGCAGACTTGCTCGTGCTTGGAGAGCACTGTTCAGATGTTGTTGCTGCTAGTGCTTTGGTCGGTTAGATGTTGAGGGTCCAGCTTCAGATCTTGTTTCTAACTCAAACTCATAGGCTTTAAGATTCGCAAACAGATCATGCAGTTCCAGCTTGTTCAAATCCTTGGACTCGCGCATAGCCATGGTCTTAACATCCCATTCCCTTGGCAACGCTCTCATCACTTTGAGTGCCAGCTCTCTTTGCTGTACTCCTTTCCCAAGCTTGTCAACTCAATTACCACAACACTAAAACATTCATCAAATTCCTCCATGGTTTCTCCATCTGGGTTTACCTAGTTACACTCGCGATGTCACTATTCGATCTCCAAGATGTATGCATAGCTATCGGATCTATAACGACTCTCGATTTACCAATGGTCGTTGATCTGATCGGGATATATGGATTGAAAGGACCGTACTGTACGCTAACCACGACCAACTGATTCTTGCAGGCACTATCAGTGATACCTAGGGGATCATGGGGCGATGTTGCTAGACGCTCTTACCATTATCCGATGGGCAAGTCAGGGATTGTGATTTCGGAGCCACAATGGTTGTGGGCCCACGGCTAGCTGTATCCCTGAACCATTGAGGGTCACACAAGTACTGGATTCGAGATTCCCGCACGGATACTGAGCTCAATGTGTTGAGCATAGGAGGAGGATTTTGGGGAGTGCGACTTCCTAAAAGTCAACAGGAGTCAAATCGTGATTTCCCGCTGTTGTAGGGCAAAAGGGTCATTTTGCACTGGGGTTCTGAAAAATGGTTTTTCAGATCATAGTATTCAGTTTTGGAAACTAAATCGATCGGTCCGATCTGATCGGCGATAGGATTTGTAATGAAGTCGCAGTGATGGATATCGTCATTTGGACCCAGGCCCGATGGGCCGGTCCAAGTCAATTTCTAATCTTATTAAAAGGGATTAAGGGCTTCATTATTAACAATGCAACAACTCATAAACTAATACAACCCTAACCCTAGCTTCTATTCGGCCGCCTCCCCATCCTCACTAGCCGCCGCCGCCGTCGGCCTCCACGCCGCCGCCGCCGCCGCCATTGATTGATCGAACTTGCTCCGATCAGTATTTCGAGGAGAATCCGTCCACGCTGATCTCGTCAGGCCTTATAGTGCAGGATGACGAAGGAGTATCCCTTCCGGTCGTGGACCTGATTGACGAATCTACAGTCGCCTACCGTGAAGAGCCGGTCTTCTTGTATTTCCGGTTGGAGCCAGGCACAAGTCGCCAGCAAGGTAACTGACTAAACGCCCTATGAATGGTTCATAGTTTGTAGAAATTTTAATTGTATTGAACGTTTCCCGGCCTAATTTTATTCTTCCGCTGCCTCGCCGGGAGACGGGATCCGGATCCGCCACGGTTCTGTTGGGGAACCACGGTGGATCCGGATCACGCCTCCCGGCGAGGCTGCGGAAGAACAAAATTTGGGCCGGGAGACGATCAATACAATTCATAAACAAATCATGCTATGAACATTCATAGGGTGTTTCTCGGGGTTACCTTTCTGGCAACTCGTGCCTGGCTCCGACCAGTTTCGCGAGGAAACCGGCACTTCACGGTAGGCGGCGGTAGATTACGTCAATCAGGTCCACGACCGGAAGCGATACTCCTTTGTCAGCCTGCACTAGCAGGCCTGACGAGATCGGCACGGACGGATTCTCCTCGTCAAGTTGGTCGGAACAATTTCCGACGAGAGAGGCGGCGGCGGCGGTTTGAGAGAGGAGAGGGGCGGCTACTTAAGCTCTAGGGTTAGGGTTTTTGTCAAGTGTTGTGTGTTATTATGAAGCTTAAGTCTACATTATGTAGACTTAATGATGGACTTGGACCGGCCCAACGGGCCCGGGTCCAACGGATGAACATTCAGTTCATCCCCATCACCGTGACTTCATCATAACTCCGATCGCCGATCAGATCGGACCGATCGACTCTGTTTCCAATGAATACTATGATCTGAAAAACCATTTTTCAGAACCCCAGTGCAAAATGACCGTTTTGCCCCTCAACAGCGGGAAATCACGATTTGACCCCTGTTGACTTTTAGGAAGTCGCACTCCCAAAATCCTCCTCAAGTGCTCAACACATTGAGCTCAGTATCCGTGCGAGAATCTTGAATCCAGTACTTGTGTGACCCTCAATGGTTCAGGGATACAGCTAGCCGTGGGCCCACAACCATTGTGGCTCAATCAATACAATTCAAAAACATGCAAGCTATGAACCATTCATAGGGTGTTTTAGTTGATTACCTTGCTGGCAACTCGTGCCTGGCTCCGACCAGTTTCGCTTAGGAAACCGGCACTTCAGGGTAGGCGGCGGTAGACTACGTCAATCAGGTCCACGACCGGAAGCGAGACTCCTTCGTCAGCCTGCACTAGAAGGCCTGACGAGATCGGTGCGGACGGATTCTCCTCGTCAAGTTGGTCGGAACAATTTCCGACGAGAGAGGCGGCGGCGGCGGTTTGAGAGAGGAGAGGGGCGGCTACTTAAGCTCTAGGGTTAGGGGTTTTGTCAAGTGTTGTGTGTTATTATGAAGCTTAAGTCTACATTATGTAGACTTAATGATGGACTTGGACCGGCCCAACGGGCCCGGGTCCAACGGATGAACATTCAGTTCATCCCCATCACCGTGACTTCATCATAACTCCGATCGCCGATCAGATCGGACCAACCTACTCAGTTTCCAAAACTGAATACCATGATCTGAAAAACCATTTTTCAGAACCCCAGTGCAAAAATGACCGTTTTGCCCCTCAACAGCGGGAAATCAAAATTTGACCCCTGTTGACTTTTAGGAAGTCGCACTCCCCAAAATCCTCTTCCCATGCTCAACACATTGAGCTCAGTATCCGTGCGGGAATCTCGAATCCAGTACTTATGTGACTCTCAATGGTTCAAGGATACAGCTAGCCGTGGGCCCACAACCATTGCAGCTCCGGAATCACAATTCAGGACTTGCCCATCGGATCATGGTAAGAGCGTCTAGCAACATCGACCCATGATCCCCTAGGTATCACTGATAGTGCCTACAAGAACCAGTTGGTCGTGGTTAGCGTACAGTACGGTCCTTTCAATCCATATATCCCGATCAGATCAACGACCATTGGTAAATCGAGAGTCGCTAAAGATCCGATAGCTATGCATACATCTTGGAGATCGAATAGTGACATCCTGAGTGTAACTAGGTAAGCACATTTACCTAAAACACTTCTAGTACTCTGGCCAGAGATTTATACACTATTATCCCCTCATATAGTATAGGATATCCACGCATGTCTGCGAGCGGTGAATCCTCGACAACGATGCATCGACTCCTATATGCATCGGGGTCTCACCCAATCCCGACGCCTTATGACCCCAAGTGAGTCGGCAAACGGGTCAAAGTGAGACGCCTATCATGTAGAGTCTCAATGACGTTTTGAGTCATGAGGACTAATCAGTACAACCAAGACCTCGGACTTATCCACTCGACAAATGATAACCACTTGGAAAGTTCGAACGAGGGTAGTTCGATAGATCACCAGGTCACTATCTATCTGCATGCTCAGACATCACAATGTTCCCAATTGATGTGCAAGCATAGAGAAACGGCCACTGTACACTGTACTATTCACCCAAAATAGTACCCACCTTGTTTCCTTCATTCCAGGCAACTGTACGATCCAATAAATCTTTTCCAAATAAGCAAAAGATCGTATTTCAAATACTTAGAGCTTGCGCCTGAAACTACTTTGGAAATAGCACTTATATTCATCTTACGTTGAAAGCTTCGACTGGAAAAACGCTTAGAGAAATCATCTGCTGAAATACATACGCGTTTTCCATCTGCTGATCTTTAGCAAAAACGATGTCGTGTCAACTTATTTAAGCGACACCGTTTAGCTTATCTTCGAAATACATCTGCTGAACAACAATATGTAGAGCATCTGCTGGATTGAGTCACTGTAGCCATCTGCTGAAACAACTATAGAACGCTCTGCTGAATCAATCCAAAACGCTGTCGTTCCAACTAATTCAAACGCTGTCGTTTAGCATCTTATCTAATACGCTGTCGTTCCTCAACGAAATCTTCTAACCATCTGCTGAATTCTAAAAGAACGAATCTGCTGATCTCTTCAAGAAAGCATCTGCTGAACACTTCATCTGCTGAAACTAAACAGTGCATTCCACGACGTCGTACCAACTTATCAAAACGCTGTCGTTTAGCAATCCTTAGCAAAACACGCTGAAACACAACACTGTATCTGCTGATTGATAACAACTTCTGCTGAACTGTAATAGTGAATACCAACGACGTCGTTCCAACTTATTTAAACGCCGTCGTTTAGCACTTCTCCAACTAATCAACTGTTGAGATCTTCGAAAGCTCCAACTGTAGAAATGCCATTTGTATCAACTGATCGATCACTCCAACTAGACTTATTTTGTTATCACCAAAACTTATAAAAGATTGTTCTAACAATAGCCCTACCTGTTAATAAATTTGCTAGAGACCCGCACGTAAGGGCATCCAATCTTGTCCAATTTGCAAAGACCAGCGGTTTTTCTGTCCAGTGTAGAGCTGGAGAATTCTTTATATGATCTTTCTTGCATGCCTAAGGAGGCCAAAGAGTCTGCTGGAGCGTTGCCTTCCCGATGGATATGAGTAATACGAGTGATGTGGTTGGCCCGAATAACTTGGATGTTGGTGAGTATATGTCTGAGATCCCAGCTGGTATGATCAGAGAGGATGATTTGGAGGGCCAAAGCAGAGTCTGTTTCGATCCAAATAGGGAATAGAAGTTTCTGCTTGCAAATAAGAAGGCCTTGAAGAATAGCTGTAAGTTCTGCCTTGAGTATAGAGCCTGTGTCCAAGAAGCCATAGAATGCAACAATAACTTGCCCTCCTGAGTCACGCACAAGTCCCCCAGTTGAAGAGAGACCCTGGTTAGATAGGCTACCATCTGTATTGAGCTTGAACCAACCAGTGGAGGGCTTGCTCCAAGTAATAGTAGAGATCGACGTGCGCTTGCTCCCATGAACCTGCACACGAAACTTTTTAGCAAGCACAAGAACACCCTGCCAATGTTCTGCTTTGATGAGACCAGCAGAATAGGCAGTAGAGATATAATAACGAATGTTTTTAATGATAGCAGCAGGTCTGAGCATGATTTGTCTGTGTTTAGCATCATTGCGACCAATCCAAAGGAACCACAGTATGAGGAACGGGATGCATTCTTGTATATGACCATGATGTTTCCACTTATCAGAAATGCGCCAGTTGTTCAACAATATAGCTAATTCAGTTAAAGAAAGTAGAGTTTCAGATTTGAGGTTTATGAGGACCTGATCAATCAGGAAGGGACCAATATTTCGGTATAATTGTAATCCCTTCATAGCAGAAGAGACAAAGATTATGGAAGTACTGAAATCCCTTCACAGAGAGTTACTGATCAGTTAACATGCTTCATGCACAAGGACCATCAGAGAGCCTCTAGACCATAAGTCATCCAGTTTTAAGCAATTCAGATCCGAGTTTCCGATCTGTCTTTCAGTAGCGTGATTTCAGATTCAGATGTCTTCCTTTATTTTACGTATTATGTTTCAGTTATGCCTACATTATGTGATCTTGTTATCCTCAATTTTACTTGCTGAGCCCTTAGGCTCACTAGTTTTCCCGATGCAGGTGAGGCAGCTCAGGGGCATGCGGGTGACGCAAGTTGAACCAGATCTGGGGAATGCGTGTGTTTGTCAATGGCCAACGTTTTCCGTGTAGTCACAGCTGTTGTTGTTTTCGATCTTTTGTCAAACTGTATTAAGATCCATTACAATAATAGAGAATTCATATAGAGTTCCCGTAGTTGTAATATCTGATTTTTGTAATCGAAATCTGAAGTCTTTATCTCAAATCTGTTTCGACTGTTACTTTTGGCGTCATTGCTTTATTTCAGCTTTGTGTAAGTGAATACAGCTTACTCTATTTAAAATTTAGTCCTTCTAATTTATTCGAAATTTATTTACTTCAATTCCGTTGATTCCCATGGGTTTGGGCGTCACAGCTGAGATCTTATCCGAGGCTCATACATCGATGTACTCCATCCATCCAGGGATTACGAAGATGTACAGATATTTGCAGACGCTGTATTGGTGGCCGGGGATGAAGAAGGATATTGGGAGATTTGTATCTGAGTGCTTGACCTGTCAGCAGGTCAAGGCAGAGCACCAATGATCGGCAGGATATTGCAGCCACTCCCTATCCTCGAGTGGAAGTGGGAGCACATTTCGATGGATTTTGTGGTTGGGTTATCCAGGAGTCCCAGAGGATTCATAGCGATATGGGTGATTGTGGACAGGCTCACCAAGTCAGCGCATTTCTTACAGGTGAAGACTACTTTCACCCTAACGCAGTACGCAGAGCTTTACATCAAGAGATTGTCAGGCTACATGGCATACCAGTATCTATAGTGTCAGATAGGGACACTAGGTTTACATCTGCGTTTTGGAGAAGTTTACATGCCGCTTTGGGGACTAGATTGGCGTTTAGCACGGCATTTCATCCGCAGACGAATGGACAGTCGGAGAGAGTCATCCAGATTCTGAAGGATTAACTGAGAGCCTGTGCGATTGATTTCCAGGGTACGTGGGACTCGAGATTGCCGCTGCTAGAGTTCACATACAACAACAGCTTTCAGGCATCGATTGGGATGACTCTGTATGAGGCGCTATACGTGAGGAGATGTCGGTCTCCCATGCACTGGGATGAGGTTGGAGAGAGAGCGCAGGCTGAGAGCACGGAGTATTCCGATGGTCAAGGTCCGGTGGTAGAATCACTCAGAGGATGAAGCAACCTGGGAGACTGAGGCCGATATGCGGACGCGCTACCCGGAGTTATTTGGTACGTACTTAATTTCGGGGACGAAATTCCTATAAGGGGGGAGAGTTGTAACCTCTAGAAATTCCTGACTACGTAGAAATGAGTGCATGACTATGGAAAAAATAATTTTAGATGATTACATGCCATTTTATGTGATTTGTTTATGATGTTATGTTCATGGTATGCATGTCATGTTTTCAGCCTGTTTGAGTTACGGACGCGTGGACGAGACTAGGGACGAACGAGATGAAAATAATTCCCGGAGTTATTTGGTACGTACTTAATTTCGGGGACGAAATTCCTATAAGGGGGGAGAGTTGTAACCTCTAGAAATTCCTGACTACGTAGAAATGAGTGCATGACTATGGAAAAAATAATTTTAGATGATTACATGCCATTTTATGTGATTTGTTTATGATGTTATGTTCATGGTATGCATGTCATGTTTTCAGCCTGTTTGAGTTACGGACGCGTGGACGAGACTAGGGACGAACGAGATGAAAATAATTTGAGATTTTTAAGTTCTTTGTTTTAAGAATAAATTTATTATTTTTAAGCAACAATTTCTGAAAATTGGAGGTTTTATGATTATTTTGGAGGGGAACCCGTTTTTCGCCTATATGAGCTGTTTTAATGGATTTTAATGTGTTTTAAAAAGGAACCTTTTATTTCGAAATTTTGGGATTTTAAAACTTGAGTTAGAGTTTTAATTATCTTATCAAATTAAGGGAGGGGCAAACATGTCAAAAATTTCTTTTCCTTTCTTAATTAAACTTTAGGGGTCAAACTTGTCACCCTCACTTTTTCATAACTCAAGAATCTTTCAAACCTAGCCTCCTCCATCTCTTGTAGCTGTCCGCTCCTCTCTCAAGAACAACCCCATCGAAATTTGCAAAATTTTGGTGATTCAAAGGTGGTCGTGCCCCGATCTCGCGTCCTCTACGTCGGTAACTCGCAGATATTCCTTTTCCCCAAGCCAGACATGTAATATCTATTTTTTCTCATCATTTAAATCATAGTATACTGTTTTTGAGAATGATGTGCATTATTTGTATGTATTTTGATTGGATCTATGTTTAAGGTTTGAGATCCATGCATGCATCATGTTTTTCAACACGTGTTTTATTCATTCTTGATATTCTTCGGTCATGGGTGGTTTATAGGGCTATATTTTGGTCCAAAGGTGGTTCAGGTAGTTATTCCATTGAGCCATGATCACGTAGATCCAAATGGGAAGCGATTTGGTCAATGAAGGAATTAGTTACGAATTTTATGATCAGCATGTCTCCTGGCTTATTGTCTGTGCATGATAGTAGAGTTGTTGGGGTCGGGTACATCGATCCATGTGGCCTATGTGGTCGTGGTTGATTGATGGAGATAGCCCATTGAGTTAGGGTCACGTAGGTCCAAATAACGAGTGATTTGGTTGATGAACGAATTAGTTATGAATTTTGTGGCTAGAACATGTCCTGGTTGAAGTCTTCACGCGAGCAGTAGGCTTGCGGGCATCGGGTTGGTCACGTACTGAATATTTTTTGAATTTTGTTTGTTTCAAGGACTAGTATATTGAGTTAGAGTGATTTTGGTTGAATAGGGAGTGATTTGGTTAATAAATGTATTTGTAATGATTTTTACCGTTTTTTCGCTCGAAATGAGCCTCGTCGGGTCATTTTTGTGAAAATTGAGATTTCTAGTCCTTGGGGCTGACAAAATTCGTGGATGAATTTATTTGATGTTTTAAGCATATTTTAAGACGTTTTCAAATATTTTAAATATTGTCCGAGTTATTTTAATTCTGGACCAGTTATTTTAATTTTAAAGATGAGTGTCCAATTTTATGTTTTTGGTCAAATCTTTTAAAGTCTATTATTTTGGTCACACTTTTAATTAATTTGGACCTTATCCCCTATTTTAAGGTTTTAAAATCAAAATTGGGGTGTCTTTGGGTATTTAATTAAGTCAAAATTGACCATGTGATTTTAATTGGTCAAAATTGATTATATGAGTTTTGATTTAGTCAAACTTGACCTTAGTTTTATTTTAAAGTCAAAATTGGTCAACTTATTTTTAAGTCAAAATTGCTATTTGATTTCAAGGTCAAAATTGGTCAATTGATTTTGAATTAGTCAAAATTGGAGGATTTTAAGGATGTTAAAGGCGAATTTTAATGTTATGGACTTAGTTGTAGTGGGACAGGCACATGAACCAGTCCTTGAGCGGAGTAGAAAATGTAGAAGCCCATGAATATATATTTAATTATATATGTAGTATTCTATGTATGTTAATGGTTTTAAAGGAAAGAATTAAATATATATTGATGGGCTAAGCTTTTAAATTGCATGATTTTAAGAAATGCACGCATCATGAGATTTTATGAAACGATCATACATGATTTTTTTAAAGATAAAACCCGGGGATTGAAGTGATGTGGCAAAGTTTAATGATGGGAGCTAGCGGATAGCCGGACCCGGGGATCCCTGTTTTATTGTATGATTATGAGCCTATGGATCCATGTGATCACGACATGGTGAAGTGGCAAGCATAGAGGTGTGAGGGATCTCGAGGTAAGGTCGGGTGAACCGCACCGCCACGTACGTTGGTTATTTAGACTGATCAGTCACACGCCCGCTCGCATTCACTGATACGACTCATACGTTTTTCATGTCACGTTATGTCATGTCTTATGTACGTTATATGTTATGATATGCTATGAAATGTACGAACAAGGTTTTAAGATCATCCATGCATACATGTTTTAACGTTATTTTATTACAAGTATGTGCTTGCATGTGACTTTATGTATATGTACCTTGTTTTTTTAAAAGATAAAGCATGCTGAGCCTCTAGGCTCAGCAGTTTTAAATGGTGCAGGTGATGACCCTGTGGACTTTATCCCGACTGACGGTGAGGACCTCTGAGCGTCCGTTGCAGCAGTACCCCGTGGCCGCTACGATGTCTTTATTTATGTCATGATACACTTTTCAGACATTTATTTACATGTTATGTTTCCGCAACTATTTCATACTCTGATTTTTGGAACAACATTGACGATTTAATATTTTCGAGGCAATGATTTTATTCATGTTATAAAGTGATGATTTAGAAATGTTCAAAGGAACGAGCCATAGTCTTTTTAGTTTGTTTATTCCGCACATGACTTTTAAAAAAAATTCTAGAGTCTTAGTCTGGTTCATTTCACATACTCTACGAAAGCTGTAAATACTAGTTCCGATCCGTACCTCAACTCGTGACCAACAATACCTCACAACAGCTCGCGAGCATAACAGTACACCAACACGAAACATAACGCACAAGTCGAAACAACCAGCTCTGGCTAACTGCCTTCTGCTTCCCCAACACTCGTGGTGAAATCTTGGCAAAGACGACCAATCTTACCTCCAAGCTATAATCTACTCAATCTAAACGAAATCAGCTCACGGAAACTACTCAACTAAAACAGAGCCGAGAAATACCACCTCAACCCAGCTCAATCCTACTCCCAAATAACGATTACTGGTTCTAAACGAAGTTGAAGACGAAGGTAAGCACTTACCAGAAGTCGCTACCGGAACCAAAGATCAACTCGGTCAAAAATCACGAAAAGTCGTAAGCTTCGACTATTATCGTACTCTCCTCTGGCCAGCTACTGACTCCGAAATTGGTAGGTAAAGGACGAGTGTGGAGAGAGGATTCCATCGGTACCAACCTTACTCCAAGCCGAGCCGTCTACCGTCGACTATCGGAGAAGATAAGGTTCGAGTGAACAGTGTCAATGGTTTCGCGATGGGGATACCAGCTGGGGCTCTCAAGAACAACGAAATATCTAAGAGTCGGGAAAATGACTAACACTTGGTCAAAGTCTAAGTATATAACTTAAGTTCTCCCGATCTGGTCTACAGTAACCATCGACCAGCTCAGGCCTCTAAGCTGATATCAGCTCGCGACATCCAGCTTTCGAAATCCAGCTCTCCTCTATGCCGGCCCTCCATTCAGTTCTTACCAAATCGATACACTATATGCCAGGCCTCGTGCTCACAACAGAGTAAAATCACACAAACACAAGCGGAAGCTACTAAAAAGCGGGTAAATTTCTTTTTTCTTTTGGCTGACGGTTTAAAACAATATAATTTAAAGTACGACAATACTCAAAATAGATATCCCAGTTTAACAAAACCATCACAACAAACGGTGCATCATAAACATGTATCAAACACCTGGTAACAACCACAAGATACAACAAAAGCACAGGGCATCCCCTGGCTAACTGTACTTGATAGGACCGAAAAACACTTAGCAGCGCTGCTTTGAATGTTTAATTAAAATTTTGCGCTGCTAATCAAAAGATGAGGTGCAATACCTCTGGTTCTTGAACACTTAAAAGTACAAGAGCACCGGAGACAGATATGGTATGAAATTAAAATCATGCGAAAACACCAGAACTGAATCCTTGTATTTTAAAACAACTCACACAGATTTATGTGCAACATAAATCTGTTCGAGACTGTGCAAGTGTGCTGAATTGTGTATGCGTGAGTGCTGAATGTAAAATGCAAGTGCTGAATTATGCGAGTGCTGAAATCTGTTTTACGTGCGATGCTAAAGTAAATATGCAGGTGCTG
>KV018107.1:0-43997 GCA_001598015.1 Dorcoceras hygrometricum
CTCGTATTTGTTCCCTGCTTTTTCTTGCTGGGTCTGCGTGCCCATTTGCAGGAGCTTTAGGTAACCAAGCTGGGCAGAGTGGAAGTTCAGCTGGTCGATCCCCTCATCCCTGAGTCCCAGTTATTTATGATATGTATTGAACCGGGGGATGCCCCGTGTTTTATTGTATTTGGGGATCTATATTTTTGAATTGAATTATGTGGTTACTTGTTTTCGGAGTTTGAGTTAACTTATATTTTGAGTATGGAATATTTTGACTGTCTGATTTGCAGTTCAGGCCCATGTTACTTCGAAAAATTTTTAACCCTGATTTTAAGCTTCCGTGATTATGCGCTTTTATTGTGTTAATCGTTAGTAATTAGCACGGGGCCTGACAGTCAAGGAGCTTATGACGAGCCGCATGCGCGATGGGACTTCGGTCCGCGAGCATGGGGTTCATATGATTGGGATCGTTGAAAAGCTGTCGGGCCTTGATATCGCACTTCCACACGAGCTGTCGGTGGATGTACTTCTCCTCTCACTACCCGCTGCATTTGACCCCTTTGTGGTCAACTTCAACATGAACAAGCTGGCAGCCATCCTTGAAGAGGTGGTTAACATGCTTGTAGTGTTTGAAGGAACCATAAAGAAGGACAAACCCGTCCTCCTTATGGGCTCTTCTACGAAGAAGGGGCCCAGACGCAAGAGCAAGAAGCGTTCTGCTCCTGCGAAGGAGGAAAAGCCCACCAAGAAGCCAAAGGCAAAGGCTTCCAAGCCAAACAAGAGCGATGATGTTTGCCACCACTGCCACAAGCCTGGTCATTGAAGGAGGAACTGCAAGGAGTACCTCGAGCAGTTGCGAACTACGAAAGGTATGTGCTATATTGAAATAAATATGTCTCTTAATTCGACTTCTTGGGTACTTTATACCGGATGTGGATCTCATATCTGCAATGATTTGCAGGTGATGACAAGAAGCCGACGTCTTAGAGAGGGTGAGACCCAATTGAGGCTTGGCAATGGAGCAAGAGTTGCTGCAGTAGTTATAGGAGATGTTTATTTATTTCTGTCTTCTGATTTTAAGTTGTTAAGAAACGTTTTATTTGTTCCCGAATTAATAAAGAACATTATTTCTGTTTCTATGCTTGATAGTGATGGATATTCTTGTATGTTTGCTAATTAGATTTGCAATATTTACAAGAATGAATGTTTAATTGGAATTGGGGAACGCGAAAACGATTTATACACCTTAAAATTAAAAGACGTTCCAACTCGCGATGTCAAAGCACATACAACAACGATTAAAAGGAAACACGATAACTTGAACCCAGCACAACTTTGGAACGCTAGGCTAGGTCATATTTCTCTAAGTAGGATGAACAAGCTAGTTAGGAGTGACATGTTTGATCTGTCAGACATTAACTCCCTACCGACTTGTGAGTCTTGTCTTAAGGGAAAGATGACTAAGCAACCCTTCAAGGGCAAGGGTGAGCGTGCTCAAGGCCTATTGGATTTGAGCCATACTGATGTGTGCGGTCCATTTAGTATTGGTACTAAATACGGTCACACATACTTCATCACCTTTACCGACGATTACTCTAGGTATGGGTACTTGTACTTGATGAAGCACAAGTCTTAATCCTTTGAAAGGTTCAAAGAATTCAAGGCTGAAGTAGAAAATCAACTAGGCAAAAGTATTAAAGCACTTCGATCTGATCGAGGTGGTGAATACTTAACTGCCGAATTTCAAGAGTATCTAAAAGAGAATGGGATTCTCGCACAGTGGACCCCTCCTGCCACACCACAGCTCAATGGTGTAGCGGAGTGTCGTAATCGGACCTTGTTGGACATGGTTCAATCTATGATGAGCTTCACTGAGCTTCCTACTTCGTTTTGGGGCTATGCGCTCGAAACGACGGTAATGTTGTTGAACAATGTCCACACCAAGGCAGTGGATAAAACTCCATATGAGATATGGATGGGCAAACCACGCAAGTACTCATTCATGAGTATTTGGGGATGTCCTGCTTACGTGAAGCAGACAGTGGGAGATAAGCTGGATACGAGATCCATCTTATGCTACTTCATTGGGTATCCAAAGAATTCCATTGGATACTACTTCTACTATCCCAGCGAAACAAAAGTGTTTGTTTCTAGGAATGTCACCTTTATGGAAAGGGAATTTCTACTTGATAGAAAGGGCAAAATAGTAGAACTCGAAGAGGTTCGAGAACCAACTGATGTACCAGGTGAATCTCCTGCACCTCCAGAGCCAGTACCAGAAATGGTTGCACCTAGGAGATCCGAAAGGGTTCCTAGGGCTCCTGAGAGATATGGTTTTCTCCTTGAAGATGATCAAGATGATCAAGTTGTTGGATCCGAAGACTGATGAGAAGATAGAGAGTATGACACGTGTGCCATATGCCTCGACGATAGGTAGTATTATGTATGGCATGATCTCGACTAGACTGGATGTCGCATATGCTCTGAGTGTCACGAGCCGCTACCAGGCCAACCCCGGCCAATTGCATTGGAAGGCTGTGAAGGATATTCTTAAGTACTTACGAAGGACTAAGAATATGTTCATGGTCTATGGGGGTGGTGAACTGAAACTAGAAGGCTACACTGATTCTAGCTTCCAGTGTTACGTGGACGATTCGAAGTCAACCTCTGGATTTGTATTCATGCTCAATGGTGGTGCTGTCTCTTGGAAGAGTTCCAAGCAAGACACCATCGCGGATTCAACCACTGAGGCTGAGTACATCGCAGCATCAGCTGCTGCTAAGGAGGCCGTTTGGATAAGGAATTTCGTCCAAGAGTTGGGCGTCATTCCTGACGGAGTTGGTCCAGTCCCGGTGTACTGCGACAACACGGGTGCCGTTGCGCAAGCAAAGGAGCCTAGGTCTCACCAAATATCCAAACATATACTGAGGAAATACCACATAATCCGGGATATTATGGCTAGAGGTGACATAGCAGTTGAGAGAGACGCCTCTGCGGACAACATTGCTGATCCACTTACGAAGCTCTTGCCTGGACCGTTGTTTGAAAAACATTGCGAAACAATGGGACTGCGTCTGATGAGTAGTTGGCTTTAGGGCAAGTGGGAGATTGTTAGAGTAGATGCCCAACTAGCCAACTTGTGGCGTGTGGGTTTATAGACTCTTGTATTTGACAATCTTGATATATATGATATTCGCATTTATTTATATGGCATTATTTAGTTTCATTGTGTTGTATGATGATTAACAATTGCGTTGAGTAAAGACCTAGAATGCGCTATAGTGTATGTTAGATGTGATAGTGGGTATGACGGCTATCATGAAACACATCTAATAGTCACTGTGTATTCTAAATTAGTTCCTAGTCGATTGGACCGTCAAAATGAGGATAAGGCCGCCCGAGCTCGAGACTATCTGCGATGCGAAGTACCATGTTTCATTGGTAGGGACATTGTGATGTTCTGAGCATGCAGATAGATAGTGACCTGGTGATCTATCGAACTACCCTCGTTCGGACTTTCCAAGTGGTTACCATTTGTCGAGTGGATAAGTCCGAGGTCTTGGTTGTACTGATTAGTCCTCACGACTCGAAATGTCATTGAGACTCTGCATGATAGGCGTCTCACTTTGACCCGTTTTCCGACTCACTTGGGGCATTAGGCGGTGGGATTGGGTGAGACCCCGATGCATGTAGGATTCGATGCATCGTTGTCGAGGATTCACCGCTCGCAGACATGCGTGGATATCCTATGCTATCTGAGTGGATAATAGTGTATAAATCTCTGGCCAGAGTACTACAAGTGTTTTAGGTAAATGTGTTTGCCTAGTTACACTCGCGATGTCACTATTCGATCTCCAAGATATATGCATAGTCATCGGATCTTTAGCGACTCTCGATTTACCAATGGTCGTTGATCTGATCGGGATATATGGATTGAAAGGACCGTACTGTACGCTAACCACGACCAACTGGTTCTTGCAGGCACTATCAGTGATACCTAGGGGATCATGGGGCGATGTTTCTAGATGCTCTTACCATGATCCGATGGGCAAGTCCGGAATTGTGATTCCGGAGCCGCAATTGTTATGGGCCCACGGCTAGCTGTATCCATGAACCATTGAGGGTCACACAAGTAATGGATTCGAGATTCCCGCACGGATACTGAGCTCAATGTGTTGAGCACTTGAGGAGGATTTTGGGGAGTGCGACTTCCTAAAAGTCAACAGGGGTCAAATCGTGATTTCCCGCTGTTGAGGGGCAAAACGGTCATTTTGCACTGGGGTTCTGAAAAATGGTTTTTCAGATCACAATATTCAGTTTTAGAAACTGAGTCGATCGGTCTGATCTGATCGGCGATCGGAGTTACGATGAAGTCACGGTGATAGAGATGAACCGAATGTTCATCCGTTGGACCCGGGCCCGTTGGGCCGGTCCAAGTCTATCACAAGTCTATTTAATTAGACTTAAGGGCTTCATAACTAATGATGAGAATCATAATCAAAGCTTTCTGTTTCCAGAAGGCCTCTTCCATACATAAAGCTTTAGCTAAATTGGCCTGAGCTAGACTCAATGCTGTTCTTCTCTCTACCGTGGCCTCAAGATCGAACTCAGTCTCCTTTTGAGTAACCTGCTCATTCAACTTTTTCAAGTTGTCAAATATATTCCCAAAAACTTCTATATTCCACCACTTCAAATGAGCCTTAAGCCGTTTCAACTTGCTAGAGAAAAGAGCTAAGCCCGTTTCCTGGCAGGGGTTGTTCCAACTAAGGTGCACAGTCTGCAAGAATTCATTATGAAGAACCCACATATTTTGAAATCTAAAAGAGGACTTGGGTTTAGGGAGGAAATAACCATTGAAGAGAAGGGGAGCATGATCAGAACCAAATATTTTGAGGTGTTCCACTTTCAAACAGTTAAAAAAGGACCCCCAATTATTAGAGACAAGAATTCTGTCCAGCCTTTGCCACACAGTACCATTTGTCCAAGTGAATTTAGAGCCAACATATCCTGCATCACATAAGCCTGCCAAGACTATGAATTCATTGAAGTCATACATGCTACCTGGTCGAGAAACCACTTGCCTAGAGTGTTCCAGAGGATCTGTAATGGTATTGAAATCACCTCCCATAATCCAGGGCAAATCAGTAGGAACTTGAAGATCCAGTAGATCCTCCCAAAGCACAGACCGCAATAGTCTCGTGCACTTGGCATAAACAACCGTCAAAATAACAGCCGAAGGAAAAAGAGAATACTCCATTTTAACATGCAGAAATTGTTCATTGTCATGGCTGATCTCAAGGGAGATAGAAGCATCCACAAATAACCAGATTTTGTTAGATATATTCGCATGCACAGTTTGGAACCCAAACATCCGTTTCATATAATCATGGTTCAAAGGAATCATAGGATCAATAATAGCCAAGAATTGAAACTTATGAAATTCTCTAAGATATTTAACTCTTCTTTGAGACAGCTTATTCCCGATACCCCTAATATTCCAAAAGAGACCAATCATTGATAAGATTGAGATGAGGAAGTACCTTGGCTTCTAGTGTGGCTCCTGGTGACCACACGGTGAGGTAGGGCAGGACCTTTAAGCATCAAGTTTCCTGCAGATAGAGAGCGCTGTAAAGGTCCTTTAAAAGTATCCTGCAGTTCATCATCCTCAGAATTTTCTGCCCCCGTGTCAGTCTCAAGGTTCTCTTCAATGATTTTTTTAGCATAACCACTAGACATGTCGCACCCCATTTGAACCAAAGCTCTGTCCCTGCTAGCCACCGCAGCAGCCAGAATTTGATCACCACCACCTACTTTGTTTGTGTTTCGAAGAGCATCATCAGCAGCCCCCATGTTGAGATCTCTGTGGACATTCTCCGGGTCCAGGGAATCAACACTAGCTTGAAAGGATTCCAAGGAAGAGATATTTTTATTTTTTTGACAATCCGGTAACATTGAAGGCTCCAAAGCAGCAGCCTTTTGAACATCAGGTTGGTTGATGAGAGGCTCGAGAACAACAATACTAGTTTACAACAGCACAGGTTCCTCCAAACCGTGATTAACCTCCCCCTGTTCACCTTCAGCAACATCCTCAGGTTCATGAACCTGTTCATTAGCAGCAGTGTCCTCATTAGCAACTTCCTGCTCATCACTTGGAGCGTTTCAGATTCTTCAACTAAAGCATCAAATCGGTTAGCATTGCTCCCTTCCTGATAATTATGGTGTTTGGGGGTTGTTCGTTGCTCATTAATATTCAAACCAGATCCTCTCCTGTTAACAGCACACCATTCATTCCTTGTGTTCCCCTCCATCCCATCACCAGAATTTTCAGGATTACCATGATTATCATTCCTTCTCTTTTGGTCCAGAATCTCCCTGAGATCACCCTGGACTGGCTTTTTCCTATCAGGCCGTGGATTTTTCCCCATGGCGTAGCATTCAGATACATCATGACCAACGTGATGACAATCAATGCAATATTTTGGGATATTTTCATAAACAACACGCTGTTCCACCGGGTTATTATCAAAAATCAAATAAACTTTTTCTGGTAGAGATTTAAGCAGATCAACCTCAATACATAACCGTGCCATCGTGAGTCGTTCTGCCTTGGACGTGAGTTCTTCCATTTTCAGAGGCTTTCCAATGATATTAGTAATAGAGAACAACCTGTTCCTCTCGAACAAAGGAATCGGCAGATTTGGGAAGCGAACCCATATGGGGACAATAGACGATTCTTTGGAGTAATCAAAATAAGGCGTCCATTTGAGGATACGAATCAGATTACCACAGATAAACCATCGTCCTTTACTCCATAACCTCGTCATGTCTTCTTCAAGCTTGAAATCCAGAAATAAGAAGCCAGGCCGTAAGAACTTGATCGAGTAAGGACCAGACAATTCCAGATCCCTAAAAGCTTTGAGGATATTGTCTCGCTAGGGCACCCCCCAAAAAATTTCCCAATCAACGCAAATGGATGGGCCCAAGCCATCTCCTTCACCTCCTCCGACGAAAACTGGATGCTCGGAGTGTTATTGTACATCACAATTTCCTTCGCTTGAATATTTTCACCATCAGCGTATTCCATGAAGCTATTACGCTTTGTGCGAGGAGATGAATGAAGGAATGCCGCTGCATAAGAGCGAGGGCCGTTGCTACCGTGGTCGTCTGGCGGCTTTGGAGGAGGGCCGGGTGATGGGGGCGGCGCCGCCATGTGAGGCGGCGTGAGTAAAGGCGGGAATTCGTCGATGCGGCCACCTTGCATGGAGCGTATTTTTTAAAATAAAGATTATTCCTTTACGCTTCAATTCAAGAGATTTATTCATTTCATTCAAACTGCTTCGAGTGATATTATTCAGTTTTCATCTTCGCAAGCATTATAGAGAATTCTCATACAGTTCCAGAACATCATTAAACAAGGAAAACCAGTAAACCATACTAGAAAGAAAAGAAAAACAGATTTCTACGAAAGAAAGAGTAGAAAGAAAGAAAGATTGTGAAAAGTTTTTCAGATTATGATAAATAACAGTTGGATTCCCAGGGAGGGTGAGTGCCTGGTTGACGATCCAGTGTGCCCCTTCAAATGGAAAGGGACAAGATTATAGTTGAGAGAAACTGTAATCCTCCCAGGAAGGATCAGAGTTCTAGACTGACGGGTCTGTAGTTCCCTTCACATAGATGGGATTTATCCCAGCCCCAGATATCAGAAAAGAGTTTGATCAAACGACTGGAACCACTGTACAAGTGTTTAATTCATAATTTCCAGAAAGAAAAGAAAGAACGCAAGTGTGATTTTAATCACAGCTCTGTAGAAAGTTTAAAGAAAATGTTTTCAAAACTAGTTTATATTTATGCTTTCAGTTTATTCAGATTTCACAGTTATTGCTTTTAGCTTATTTTATAATTAAGAAAATGTTTTCAAAACTAGTTTATATTTATGCTTTCAGTTTATTCAGATTTCACAGTTATTGCTTTTAGCTTATTTTATAATTAAGCTATTCAGATTCAGATTCCAGAACAGTAATAGATATCGTTTGCTTGTGTTATGTGCCTTCGATATTCCAGTTTTTACCTGCTGAGCCCTAGGCTCACTAGTTTTCATTGAGTGCAGGTAATGAGCAGTAGGGAGCTGGATGGTGTTGAGCGGAACGAAAAGTTGTGTTTATTGTGGACACCAGATTCCGTTGTTCTTTGAGATTCAGATTTTGTTATACAGAATCTAGTCATAATTTTGTATAATGACTGATTTCAAGTTCTTTATTTTGTCTAAATCTGTACCCGAATTATTACTTAATGAATTAATCAGTTTCGTTATTTTTCAAAGACTAGATCTGTTTGAGTTCCGCATCTTTTATTTGTTCAGATCTGTCTTCCAGATTTTGCACAATGACTTATGTTATTTGCATTTTAGTCCAGAATTTAGTAGCGACTTTTATTTCAAGTAAGATCGAAATTTTTACGCATTTCAATTTGAACCCCAAAACTTCTGAAATTTCCTTAAGAAAAGTTGGGTCGCTACAGTTGGTATCAGAGCATGGTCCTTGAGATAAACACATTTACAGTTTGAACAGCTCTCACCAGCCGCTTCTGAATTTTGTGAGTTTTATTTCATGTCCTAGCATAAAGTAATCTCTCATAATAGAATTGTGGTGGATTTGGACTACCCTTACAGATATGGCAGGACGAGTTAGAGGAAGAAGAAATAATATAGAAGGAGAGAGTGAATCAGAGGGCGTAAATCCTGTCCTTAATAGTATGGCCCAACTTTTAGAACGTTTGGTTGATCAAACCATTCAAGGGAATGGTCAATCATCAATAAGACTGGTTAGTAGAGAAGATCCTCAGGAGAGGTTCAGAAGACAGAGACCTCAGGAGTTTACTGGTTCAATTGATCCTCTTATAGCTGAAATCTGGATCACGTCCATGGAAGTGATATTTGAATACCTACACCTGACAGAACTAGAGAGGCATCGATGTGCGATCTACATGCTGAGAGGAGATGCAATTATATGGTGGGAAGGAACCAAGTTAATAGTAGACTTGGAAATGCTCACATGGGAGGAATTTAAGAGAGTATTCTTTGAGCAGTACTTTACTGTGGATGTGAGGGAGGAGCTACAGAATGAGTTCCTAACTCTTAAGAAAGCAGGGATGTCTATGCGGGATTATATCCGCAAGTTCGAGATGGGATGATACTTTGTTCCTTTGATTGGAACTAATGCAGATGTCAAGCTTCGACATTTTATTAATGGGTTGAAGCCAATGATTAAGCATGACGTTAGACTTGCAGAACCCATGGAATATAGAGCAGCTGTGAACAAAGCTCTACGGACAGAACAGGACTGGAAGGCAATAGAGGATGAGAGACAGTTAAAACGACAAGCCTTCCAACAGAAAGACCGTAGACAATCTAAGAGGCCAAACAACCAGCAAGGGTCTCAAGGAAAAGGACCAATAGCTGCACAACCTGTCTCTGCTGTTCCAAAATTTGGAAATAGGCCAGCATGTCCCAATTGCAAGAAGAATCACTCTGGTCAGTGTCGTTTTGGCCAGGAAGGTTGTTACACGTGCGGCAAGACGGGTCATTTCTCTAAGAATTGCCCCCAGAACCAACAACTCATCGCCAACAGGGCATACGTGATGACAGCAGAACAAGCTCCAGCAGATACTACGGTTGTGACTGGTAAGATTGTTGTCGCTAGTATGTTTACCTTAGCATTGTTAGATTCTGGTGCAACTCATTCCTTTGTATCATAGAGATTTGCTAAGAAATTACCAGTAAAACCAGAAGTAGTAGAAATGGGTTATTGCGTTCAGATTCCTCCGGGAGGAAGTATAGTGACCAATCATATTATTCGAAACATAGAACTTAAGCTTCAGGGGAATACTGTCTATGAAGATTTGATAGTATTGCAACTGCTTGAGTTTGATTTAATATTGGGAATAGATTGGTTATCTACCGTTATAGATTTTAAGCAGAGAATGGTTAAGATTAAAATACCCAGTGGGGGATTTCATTCCTATTCAAAGCTGACAGATTTGATAGCACACCTAAGATAATATCAGCTTTGAAAGCCCAGCGGTGTATACGAGACGGATGCCAAGGATATTTAGTGAGTGCTATGTAGATAGTACCAGATTTAAGATTAATTTGGAGGACGTAGAAGTAGTGAACGAGTTTCCAGATGTCTTCCCAGAAGATATCTCAGGTCTTCCTCCAGAGCGAGAACTAGAATTTTCTATCGATTTAGTACCAGAAGCTGCCCCAGTTTTCAAGCCTCCGTACAGACTTGCCCCTAAAGAAATGAAGGAGTTAAAAGATCAGATCCAATATTTATTTGATAAAGGCTTCATCAGATCCAGTACTTCACCGTGGGGAGCTCCGGTGTTGTTCGTAAAGAAGAAATATGGAAGTATGCGTCTGTGCATAGACTATAGAGAACTGAATAAGTTAATAGTTAGGAATAAGTACCCTCTTCCTAGAATAGATGACTTGTTCGATCAGTTGCGAGGATCTGCTGTGTTTTCGAAGATCGACCTTAGACCTGGATACCATCAGCTACGAGTTAAGGAAGCATACGTGTATCAAACAGCTTTTAGAACCAGATATGGCCATTACGAGTTTCTAGTTATGCCCTTTGGATTAACTAATGCTCCATCAGTGTTTATGGATCTGATGAATAGAGTATTTCAACCTTTTCTAGACATATTCTTATCGTGTTCATAGATGACATTCTCATTTACTCTAAGAGCAGATTTGAGCACGCAAACCATCTTACAGAAATTTTGCAGATTCTGAGAACTAAGAAATTGTTTGCTAAGTTTAGTAAATGCGAATTTTGAATTGAAAAGGTTGTATTTCTTGGTCATGTTATTTCGAAGAATGGGATAGAAGTAGATCCTTCTAAGGTAAAATCTGTTCGAGAATGGCCTGTACCTAAGAGCGTAACAGAGGTACGTAGTTTCTTAGGACTTGCAGGTTATTACAGAAGATTTATAAAGGGATTTTCTAAGATAGATGTCCCTTTAACGTCATTGACTAAGAAGAATATTAAGTATGATTGGACTCAAGAATGCCAGTCCAGTTTTGAGAAATTAAAGTTGGAATTAATAGAGGCCCCTATTTTAACGTTACCATCAGGGAAGGGGAATTTTGTGATTTATACAGATGCGTCGAAGACAGAACTAGGAGCTGTTTTGATGCAAGATAAGAAAGTAATTGCTTATGCTTCCAGACAGCTGAAGATTCATGAGAAAATTATCCTACGCATGACTTAGAATTAGCAGCAGTGGTTTTCGTATTAAAGATTTGGAGAAATTATCTTTGTGAAGAGAAATGCGAAATCTTTACTGATCACAAGAGCCTTAAGTATTTGTTTACCCAGAAAGAGCTTAACATGAGACAAAGGAGATGGCTTGAACTGGTTAAAGATTATGATTGTGTGATCAGCTATCACCCAGGTAAAGCTAACGTAGTAGCAGATGCGTTAAGTAGAAGAAACGTGGGTTTAGCTCAGATCTCAGTTCAGATTCCATTAGCGTTAGAGATTAGCAGATTTGAACTGGGAATAGTTACGAAGGAGATTGCTGCTAAGCTATCAGTTCTTACGATCCAGTCTATTTTAAAAGATCGGATTCGAGAGGGTCAAGCAAAGGATGAGCAATTACAGAATGGAAGAAGCAAGATGAAGACAGAGGAGGAAATCTTTATACGTTAGAAGAGGGAATTGTGAAATACCATAATAGGTTGTGGGTACCGCGTACAGATGATTTGCGCAAAGAGATTATGAATGAAGCCCATAACTCACCGTATTCAATTCACCCAGGAGGAACAAAGATGTATAGAGATTTGCAACACCTGTTTTGGTGGCCAGGGATGAAACGTGATATCTGTAATTTCGTTTCCGAATGTTTAACATGCCAGCAAGTGAAAGCAGAGCATCAAAGACCAGCTGGAATGTTAAAGCCTCTCCCTATTCCAGTATGGAAATGGGATAACATAGCAATGGATTTCGTTGTAGGATTACCAAGAACATCCCAGGGATTCAATGCTATATGGGTTATCATTGATAGATTAACCAAGTCAGCGCATTTTCTACCTGTTAAGACAACATATGATTTGAAAAAATATGCTGAATTGTATGTTAAGGAAATAGTTAGACTCCATGGAATTCCAAGTTCTATAGTTTCAGATCGAGATCCCAGATTTACTTCTAGGTTCTGGAAAAGTTTACATGAAGCTTTGGGAACTAAGTTAACCTTCAGTACAGCGTTCCATCCTCAGACAGATGGACAATCAGAAAGAGTTATCCAAATACTGGAGGATTTGTTACGTGCGTGTGTTCTTGACTTTGCAGGTAGTTGGGATTCTAAACTACCCTTAGTTGAGTTCGCCTATAACAATAGTTACCAAGCTACAATAGAAATGGCACCATACGGAGCTGTGTATGGCAGAAAATGTAGGTCACCGATTCATTGGGATGATGTAGGTGAAAGAATAGAGATTGGACCAGATATTATAGAACATACTTTCGAAGCCATTAAGAGAATACGTGATCGAATGAAGACAACACAAAGTAGACAGAAGAGTTGCGTAGATAGTCATCGTCGAGATCTAAATTTTGAAATAGAAGATCATGTGTTCCTAAAAATAGCACCGATGAAGGGTGTTATGAGATTTGAAAGAATAGGAAAGCTGAAGATTTATTGGACCATTTCAGATTTTGGAAAGAATTGGGACTTGAGCTTATCGATTAGCTTTACCTCCAGATATGTCAGTTGTGCATAATGTGTTTCACATTTCAGCTTTGAGGAAATATGTTGCAAATGCTTCACATGTACTTAGACATGAACCTATCCAGTTATCACCAGATTTGACTTACGAAGGGGTTCCAGAGAAGATTATTTCAAGAGAAAATCGTAAGTTAAGGAATAGGATTATTCCAATGATTAAGATTCAGTGGGCAAACCACTCAGAAAGAGAAGCTACGTGGGAAGTCGAATCTGATATGCAAAGAAGTTACCCAGACCTGTTTACGTAAGTAATTTCGGGGACGAAATTCTTTTAAGGAGGGTAGATTGTAACGACCAAAATCTTTTATAGGCCACAATTAGAAAGTTATAATATTTGAGGGATTAAATGAAAATGCTAAATTTATTCAGCTTTCAAAATTAATTGAAATCAGCTTTTATTGTTACATTAAGTTGAGTTCAGATTTGAGCTTTTGCGTTAATCAGTTCCTGCCTTAGTTGAATTGATTTCAGATATAAGAATGCAATTGCAGCTGCTGCATGGTTGTCCTACTAGCCAACTGAATCCTTCGTTTTCAACTAAAAAAGTTTGATTTTTATTTATGCATCAGATTTCTCTTTGGAATGGAGTAGCGCTTTTAAAAGACTTTTTGGACATATTGATTAAACGTGTTTCTTTCTTAGGCATTTTAATTCATATATATAGGGTGTTAGACACATCATGCATCATTATTTACAAACCAAAACATTCTCCAAAATCAAGCGGTGCTCTCTGTGAAGAAATCGAACAAAATCTTTCAAAGCTTTTTCGAAGGAGACAAGCGGTGTGTAGGTGATTGTCAGGCTTCATCTGTAATTGTCTTACAGAATTCAGGCAAGTAAACTCTGTTTCTTGCTCACTCATGAAAGCATATATTCAGTTTTGTATGCATGTTTGTATGTGTTTTAAATATTTGAAGATAGCTACGGCTGTTCTTCAAAGAAAAGAAAAGTTCGTGCTCTGTTTTTCTAAAGTACGTGTTTACTATATTTTGATTTAGAAAAAGATTTTAGAACGTGTTTGATGATGTTCTTCCAGTTAGTTCTTGAGTTTTCTAAGAAAATTTTCGTCGAAGTAGCTTACAAGTAGCTTATTCGATCATTTCCAGAAATTTCTTGAGATATTTTGAATTCTTCAGACAAAAGGAAACCATCGTTGTTCATGTTTATTCTTGTGGTTAAGTCTGAAATCTGGTTCTTAAACCAAAAACTGATGTTTCTATGTTGAAAAAATTCGAAAGCGTAACATTCAGATGTTGCGTTAGGTCTATGTTCAGATGCGAGTTTGTTTCACATCTGAATTGGGACAGATCCTTCACTGTTGATTATTTCACTGCTGAGTTGACCATTAGACATCTGAACTCCCTTGTTCAAATTTCGTTGACATCTGAGTTGACTACATTTAGTTAACATCTGAATTAATCAATCCAGTTGCGTTGACATCTGAGTTGACCAACGAACACGTCTTAATTCTTTCTTCTTTGTCGAGACATTTACGTATGTTTCAGATTTTGTTTCTTATTCCTTTACGCTTCAATTCAAGAGATTTATTCATTTCATTCAAACTGCTTCCAGTGACATTATTCTGTTTTCATCTTCGCAAGCATTACAGAGAATTCTCATACAGTTCCAGAACATCATTAAACAAGGAAAAACCAGTAAACCGTACTAGAAAGAAAAGAAAAACAGATTTCTACTAAAGAAAGAGCAGAAAGAAAGAAAGTTTTAGAAAAGTTTTTCAGATTATGATTAAATAATAGTTGGATTCCCATGGAGGGTGAGTGCCTGGTTGATGATCCAGTGTGCCCCTTCAAATGGAAAGAGACAAGATTATAGTTGAGAGAAACTGTAATCCCTTTCCCAGGAAGGAT
The DNA here is from genome assembly GCA_001598015.1 of Dorcoceras hygrometricum. Taxonomy (NCBI): domain Eukaryota; kingdom Viridiplantae; phylum Streptophyta; class Magnoliopsida; order Lamiales; family Gesneriaceae; genus Dorcoceras; species Dorcoceras hygrometricum. The sequence goes on from KV018107.1 coordinate 14,640, forward strand.
TAGAGTTCCAGACTGATGGGTCTGTAGTTCCCTTCACATAGATGGGATTTATCCCAGCCCCTGATATCAGAAAAGAGTTTGATCAAACGACTGGAACCACTGTACAAGTGTTTAATTCATAATTTCCAGAAAGAAAAGAAAGAACGCAAGTGTGATTTTAATCACAACTCTGTAGAAAGTTTAAAGAAGATTTTTTCAGAACTTGTTTATATTTATGCTTTCGGTTTATTCAGATTTCACAGTTATTGCTTTTAGCTTATTTTATAATTAAGCTATTCAGATTCAGATTTCAGTACAGTATTAGATATCGTTTTCTTGTGTTATGTGCCTTTGATATTCCAGTTTTTACCTGCTGAGCCCTAGGCTCACTAGTTTTCATTGAGTGCAGGTAATGAGCAGTAGGGAGCTGGATGGTGTTGAGCTGAGCGAAAAGTTATGTTTATCGTGGACCCCAGATTCCGTTGTTCTTTGAGATTCAGATTTTGTTATACAGAATCTAGTCATAATTTTGTATAATGACAGATTTCAAGTTCTTTCTTTTGTCGAAATCTGTACCCGAATTATTACTTAATGAATTATTCAGTTTCGTTATTTTTCAAATACTAGATCTGTTTGAGTTCCGCATCTTTTATTTGTTCATATCTGTCTTTCAGATTTTGCACAATGACTTATGTTATTTGCATTTTAGTCCAGAATTTAGTAGCGACGTTTATGTCAAGTAAGATCGAAATTTTTACGCCTTTCAATTTGAACCCCAAATCTTCTGAAATTTCCTTAAGAAAAGTTGGCTCGCTACACTGTATATATATATATTATTCAGGTAATATTCAACAGTGGAAATTTAGAAACATATCCAAAGATATCCAAATAATTCTCATATTTGGATATAACTACAAACTGATTGAAGTTATGCCTCGAATTGAAATTGAAGAAACTAAGAATTAAACTTAGAATTATGTATCAATCCAGTATGGACCTGAGCTGGATCAGCTCAGAGTATAATCAGCATGCAAACATACTGGTTCAGAATATAGAATAAACTCTAAGCTGGTTGGTCAAACAAAGTCAACCTGGATAAGGTAATCAGATTGCGAGTGTAAACATGAAACCCAATCGCAAATAGACCAGAAATGAAATCGAAATGCGATCAAACTGGATAACCAGATCGCGACTTAAAAACCAGCTCGGACAAAGATGAGCAGATCGCGAACTTAGTTCAATAACAATTACCAGCTTGGAATATTTTCTTAGTCTGAAGAAATATAAAATATCTAAGAAAATTTCTAGTAACAAGAATAGGTAACCTACTTGTAAACTACTGACACAAAATCACGGAAGCTACTTGTAAGCTACTTGAAGAAACTCCCAGAAAACTCAAAAAGAAACTGAACGAATATCATCAACATTTTCTAAATCAAAACATCAAATAAAACATCTTAAATTCTTTTGCGTTCAAAGAACTTTTAAATAAAATGTTTTACAAACCATAAGCTCACACAAACATGCAAACAGAAACAATATATGCTTTATTAAGTACAGCAAGAAACATAGTCTACTTGTCTTATCTGCAACAACAATTAGAGAGGGTTATCTAGCTTGATCAACACACAACTCAATCAGTTCCTTTGAACACTTTAAAACTTTGGTCGGTTTGTTGATAGCAGAGAGCACCGCTTCGAAAGTTTTCCTTTTCGTGAAATTTTTGTGAATGAAGATGAATGAGGTGCTTGGCAGTATTTATGTGCAAGGTTTTAATGTAACTCATGAATGAAAACAGGCTTCCTATAAAGCGCTACTCCATTTTTAAACAAAAATATAAACCAAACTAATTTGGATAAAAGATGGAACAAACCGGCTTGAGTGAACCGTCAAGAAATCTTCCATAATTGTGCCTCTAATATGGTAAACCATCTTGGACAGAAAGCTGATTAAGAAAAGAATTACGAATAGATCCCTCAATACTTTAAACTTTTTATCTGTGGATTTATGAATTTCTGGGCGTTACAACTCTATCCTCCTTATAAAAATTCCGTCCCCAAAATATACTTACTGAAATAGATCTGGGTATCTACTTTGCATATCTGCATCAGCTTCCCAGGTTGCTTCCCATTAGTGATTTGACCACTGGATCTTGATCATAGGGATATTCCTATTTCTTAACCTTTGGTTTTATCTCAGAAGAATCTTTACTGGTGTTTCCTCATAAGTCAGATCAGGTGCAAGCTGAATCGGCTCGTACCTTAGTACATGCGAAGGGTTTGAAATATACTTCCTGAGAGCTGATATATGGAACACATTATGAACCGCTGATAACTGTGGTAATGCTAATCGATAAGATAATATCCCTATCCTTTCCAGAACTTTGATTGGACAAATATATCTAGGACTTAGCTTACCTTTTCTTTAAAATCTCATTAGACCATTCATGGGAGGTACTTTCAGAAACACAAGATCAAAATTCAGCTCGCGGTGATGGCTATCAGCATAACTCTTTTGTCTAATCTGTGTCGTCCTCATACAATCAGTTATTCCTTTAATGGCTTCTTCAGTTTGTTCTAAAATATCATTCTAAAATATCAGGTCCTACCTCAGTCCTTTCACCTACATCATCCCAATGTATCGGTGATCTACACTTCCTTACATACACAGCTTCATATGTAGCAATTTCTATCAAATCCTGGTAACTGTTATTGTACATGAACTCTAATAAGGGCAGTTTAACATCCAAACTTTCTGCAAAATCTAGAGTACGCGCATGAAGCAAATCCTCTAGTGTTTGAATCACTTTCAGATTTTCCATCAGTTTACGGATGGAAATAGGTACTGAAGCTTAACTTAGTTCCCACAGCTCTATGGACGCTCCTCCAGAACATAGAGGTAAATCTAAGATCTCGATCTAATACTATAAAACTTGGAATTCCATGGAGTCTCACTGTTTCTTTTACATACAGCTCAGCATACTTATTTAAGTCATACGTTGTCTTTACTGGTAAGAAGTGAGCTGCCTTGGTTAATCTATCAACTATAACTCAAATAGAGTTGAATCCATGGAGTGTCTTGGGTAAAGCCACTACAAAATCCATCGCAATGTTATCCCATTTTCACACTGGTATAGGGAGAGGTTTTAACATCCCTGCTGGTCTTTGATGCTCTGCTTTTACCTCAGAAACGAATTTGGAGATATCTCGTTTCATTCTCGGCCACCAAAACAGCTGTTCCAAATATTTATACATTTTTGTACCTCCTGAGTGAATGGAATAATGAGTATTATGGGCTTCATTCATAATCTCAGTGTGCAAGTTACCAGCTCATGGTACCCATAATCTGTGTTGGTATCTAACAATTCCTTCTAGTGTTGTATAAAGATTTGCACCTCTCTCTTCGTCTTGTTGCTTCCATTTAAGTAATTGTTCATCCCTTGCTTGACTTACTCTAATGCGATCTTTTGGCGTGGACTGAATGGTAAGCACAGCTAACCTTGCAGCACATTCATGCGTAAGCACTTCCAGCTCAAAGCTCTCAATTTATTTAGCTAATGGTATCTGAACTGATAGTTGAGATAATCCCACAGCTTTTCTACTTAACGCATCTGCTACTATGTTAGCTTTACCGGGGTGATAGCTAATGACACAATCATAGTCTGTTGGAGTGCAATAATTGCCCCTTCTAGGTAGAACGATCGAACCGTGGTGCTTGTGTTGCTATACGGTTTAAAAGATTGGAGTTGCACCGTTACCACCAGCTATAACTTTTGGTAAAACGGCAAGCGCTCGGTCCTACATTTGGTATCAGAGCCAAGGTCACGGGTTCGATTCCCATTGATTGCATGGAGTGCAATTATTGGGAGGGGGATTGTTGGAGTGCAATAATTGCCCCTGCTAGGTAGAGCGATCGAATCGTGGTGCTTGTGTTGCTATACGGTTTAAAATATTGGAGTTGCACCGTTACCACCAGCTATAGATTTTGATAAAGCGGCAAGCGCTCTGTCCTACATAGTCTTTTACCAGTTCTAACCATCTCATTTGCCTCATTTTGAGCTCCTTCTAGATAAAGAAATACTTAAGGCTTTTGTGATCTGTAAATATCTCGCATTTCTCCCCGTATTGGTAGTGCCTACAAATCTTCAATGCAAACACCATTGCTGCTAGTTCTAAGTCATTTTAGGATAGTTCTTCTAATTAATTTTCAGCTGCCTAGAAGCATAGGCAATAACCTTTATTATCTTGCATTAATACAGCCCCCAAACCTATCTTTGATGCATCTGTATAGATCGTGTAGTTCCCTTTTCCAGATGACAGAGTTAAAACAGGGGCTTATATCAATGCTTGATTCAATTTCTCAAAGCTGGACTGACATTCTGGAGTCCAAAAATATCTAACATTCTTCTTGGTCAATGACGTTAAAGGGACAGCTATCTTAAAAAATATATCTAACGTTCTTCTTCGTCAGTTTCTCAAATCTGGACTGACATTCTGTAGTCCAAACATATCTAACGTTCTTCTTGCAAATCTTTATACAATTTTATACCTCCTGGATGAATTGAATAAGGAGTGTTATGGGCTTCATTCATAATCTCGACATGCAATTTATCACCTCGAGGTACCCATAACCTACCTTGGTATCTCACCATCCCTTCTGCGGTTGTATAAAGATTTCCACCTCTATCTCATCTTTCTGCTTCCATTTAAGCAATTGATCATCCCTGGATTGACCTTATCTAATGCGATCTTTTAGCGTAGTAAGTACAGCTAGTCTAGCAGCACACTTTTGCCTAATTACTTCCAGCTCAAATCTCTTGATTTCCTTAGCTAATGGTATCTGAACTGAAAGTTGAGCTAATTCCACCGCTTTTCTACTTAACGCATCTGCCACTACGTTCGCTTTATCGGGATTATAGCTAATGATGCAATCGTAATATTTTACCAGTTCTAGCCATCTTCTTTGCCACATGTTGAGATCCTTCTGAGTAAAGAAATACTTAAGACTTTTGTGATCTGTAAATATCTCGCATTTCTCCCCATATAGGTAGTGTCTTCAAATCTTCAACGCAATAGTACTGCTGCCAGTTCTAGATCATGCGTAGGATAATTCTTTTCATGAATCTCAACTGCCTAGAAGCATAGGCAATCACCTTCTTATTTGCATTAAGACAGCGCCTAAACCTATCTTGGATGCATCCGTAAAAATCTTGTAGTTCCCCTTTCCAGATGGTAACGTTAAATAGGGGCTTCTATCAATGCTTGTTTCAATAACTCAAAGCTAATGTCCATTCATATTTAACGTTCTTCTTGGTCAATGATGTTAAAGGGACAGCTATCTTGAAAAATCCCTCAATGAAACGTCGATAATAACCTGCAAGTCCTAAGAAACTACGAATCTCCGTAATGCTCTTGATACAGGCCACTCCCGGACTGCTTCTACTTTTGATGGGTCTACTTCTATCCCACTCTCAGAAATGATATGACCAAAAAACGCAACCTTTTCAAGCCAAAATTCATACTTACTAAATTTAGCAAAAATTTGCTTAGCTCTCAAAATCTCCAGTACGCACCTAAGCTGGTTTGAATGTTCAGCTCTGTTATTGGAATAAATCAGGATGTCATCTATGACCACGATTATGAATTGATCTAAGAAATGCTGAGACACACTATTCATTAAATCCATAAACGTTGAAGGCGCGTTTGCTAACCCAAAGGGGATCACTAGAAATTCGTAATGTCTATAGCGTGTTCTAAAAGAAGTTTTGTAGATATCGGCTTCTTTAATCATGAGCTGGTGATATCCGGAGCGGAGATCTATCTTGGAGAATACAGCTGCACCTTGAAACTGATCAAACAGATCATCAATCCTAAGGAGAGGATACTTATTCTTAACAGTTTGCTTATCAACTCCCTATAATTAATAAAGCGCATACTACCATCCTTTTTCTTGACAAATAAAACTGGCCGACGTTGAAGTGCTATGACGAATAAAACCTTTATCTAGTAGGTCTTGAATTTGATATTTTAACTCATTCATCTCGGTAGGAGAAAGTCTGTATGGCTGGTTAGATATAGGAGCAGCTTCAGGTACTAATCGATAGCAAATTCTAACTCCCTATCTGGTGGCAACCCAGATATATCTTCTGTAAATACATCCGGAAATTTATTCACTACATCCACATTTTCCACTTTAGGCTTATTATCCCCTACTATTGATAACGCACTAACTAAAAGTCCTTGATATCCTTTCTTCAAGTAGATCTGGTCTTTCAGAGCTGATACCAGCTTTGGGGTTTTAGTAAGTCTACAAGATTGGAACGAGAATGGTTCTCTACCGGGTGATTTAACCTCAACCATCCTTTGTAAAATCTATGATTACACCATTCTTAGTTAACCAATCCATTCCGAAAATTAAGTCAAACTCAAGAATGGGCAATACTATTAAATCTGCACATATAAAATACCTCTGCAGCTTAAGCTTGATGTTGCGAACAACAGGATTGGTTACTAAACTTTCTCCAGATGGAATTCTAACACAATAACCATCCTCTAATACTTCTGGTTGAATTGATAATTTCTTAGCAAAAATTATTGATATAAATGAATGTGTTGTACCAGAATCTAATAAAGCTAAAATAGGCATACTGGTGACAACAATTTTACCTGTGACTACCGTAGAGTCTGGTTGAGCCTGACTTGCCGTCATTACGTAGGCTCTATTGGTGATAAGTTGTTTGGATGGGCAACTCTTTAAAATGTGGTCTGGCTTACCAAATTTGTAACACACCTTTATCAGCTAGACACTGACAAGCGTGATTCTTATTACATGTTGGACAAACTGGCCTATTCTCAATCTTAGGTGTGAGACCTTCAATGTAATTAAGATTATTTTGTTGGAATTAATCGGTTTTTGGAGATTTCTGGTGGTTCAGATCTCTGTTTGGAAGTTTGGTTTGTATTTTCGGGTCGGAAATCACATTTTAAGCAATTCTGGAAGTTTTCGTGTTTTTGGGTTTGAAATCTGTTTTTGTGAGAAGTCTGGATTTTCTCGTGTGTGGGAGAAATCTGGTAGCGTGATTTGTTTTAGGTTGGTGCAACGTCGTATTGGTTTAGCGCTAGCGTGAGGTTTGTTTGCGTGAGGTGAAGTTTGGTTGGTTTGTTTACCAGATGTCAACGCGGGTCAGCGTTCCTATAGCGCGAGGTGGAAACGTTGTCGTTTAGGAGAGATCTGTTAATGCGTTTAGCGCTAGGATCTGATTGTGAGATCTGCCCGCAAGTTCTTGTGTTGAGTGTGAAGCGATGTCGTTTGGATAAGTTGCAACGGCGTCATTTTGGTGAACGCTTGAGGGAGAGATCTGTATTTCGAGTTTAGCATTTGAATGACCAGATTTGATGACGTAGCGTGGGATCCGTTGTAGTGTGTTGCTTCGACCAGATTTGCTGACGTGTCTTGAGCGACGTCGTTTCGGGGTTTGAGCGTTGTTTAGCGCGAGCGAGAGTTGCTGGTGGAATCTGTTTCTGTCGGTGGAATAATTTAAACAGATTTCTCGCGCTTATTTTAGGAGCAAGTCTTGGCTTCGTTGTATTCAACCAGATCCCATACTTAAGAATGTTTCCCGATTTCATTCTCTGTTTCTCAAACCCTCGGCTACTGTTCACCATGAGCTTCTCCGGTAATTTCCCATCGCTTCCGACCACCATTTTTCACGTTCGAGGTAGCGTTGGACTCCTCTTGGAAAGCTCATCTCATACCCTTTTTAGAGGTTGTATTTAGCTTGGAGCACTCAAACCCTCGGCTACTGTTCACCATGAGCTTCTCCGGTAATTTCCCATCGCTTCCGACCACCATTTTTCACGTTCGAGGTAGCGTTGGACTCCTCTTGGAAAGCTCATCTCATACCCTTTTTAGAGGTTGTATTTAGCTGGAGCAAAGGCACGAAGTTGCTGTTCACATTCGTGTGTTTCGCGGTTGCAGGTAGCTTTTCGAATTGTGATGGGATCTTGTTCCCACCATTGTTTTAAACTCCTTGTGTTGTAGTATGGCTGAGATTAGTTACTGGATTTTAGTGTTTAATTCCAGCAGTAGCTTTTGGGTTGTTGGCCATGATCTTTTGTGCAGGGCCGTGAGTTTGTTGTGTTTCCCTGAATCTATCTTGCGTGTGATTCTAGCAGGTTTCCATCAGATCTTACGGGCCTTGTTGTGGTGAGCGTTTAGCATGATTAAGGTACGGATCTTGAGATTATAATTCAGTGTGGAACCTAGCTTGGATAGATTGCGAGATGGCTGTGTTTGGATTGCCGTGCGGTGTTGTTGCTCTGTGTGAGAGTTGTGTATGCTATTTGTGTTTAATTGCTGTGTTGCATATGTTTATATGCTTGTGTTACAGCATGTTGCATACACGCATGAGTTGTTGCTCTGTGTGAGAGTTGTGTATGCTATTTGTGTTTAATTGCTGTGTTGCATATGTTTATATGCTTGTGTTACAGCATGTTGCATACACGCATGACATTCCATTTCAGTTGTGGCAGCCATTGCCTTTTCTCGTTGTTGCTTCTTTCTTTTCTTACCAGGATGCGAGGGCGAGCGGCGATTCCGCACTCTCATTTCCCCTATGCGCCGAGTGACTAGCTACCACGGTTCATAGGTTGGGTGTTGATGCATCTGTTAAGGGTGGGCGAGTAGGGGTGAGTGGGTAGCACCCACATGTCCTACACTCACCGTGGCCACATATTCTGTTGCAGTTTCCGTTGAGCTGTTGTCTCCTTTCTCATGCATAGCATCTGCATTTTATTCTTGCTGTTACTACTGTTTTATAGTTGCTCTCCGTACTGGGGTTTGACCCCATGTCCCTCTGGGGCTTGGTTGTTTTCCTTGTTTGTGTTGTTTTCAGGAAACCTAGGTTTTACAGCTGGTCGTGGTTTTAACCCAGCTGGTGGTGCCCCAGGAGGTGGTTAGTGTGTCCCAGTGCGTATAGCATATCTATATGTATCAGTTGAGTTAGCCAGGGGATGCCCTGTGCTTTGCTGTTGTATTTAACTTGTTAGAGTCGGATACATGTTGCTGTTGTTTTTATATTATATTGTATTGTTATGGCTTGTAGCCTTTGGTTGTTTAGTTGTTTTTACGAGCTGGGATATATTTTGAGTATTGCACTATTTTAAATTATATCGTTTTAAATCGTCAGGCCAAAAGAGAAAATTTTACCCTCTTTTTGATAGCTTCCGTATGTGTTTGTGTGTTTTTACTCTGATATGAGCACGAGGCCTGACATTTTTGGTATCAGAGCTTAAGCTGGGATAAGCTCACTTTCTTTGATCACCCTCGAGTCTAGGCACAGTGTTGTGTGTTGCATGTGCTTGACTGTGTGACTACGTGCTGCATATTTTTGTGTTATATGCTGTATCTGTTCTGTTTTGCTTGATCCTGTTGAGTGTTTTCGTAGATGCCGCGTATACGTCGTGGTAGAGGATGGGGGCAGTTTGAGGAATCAGCAGGACAGAATGAGGATAGGCGTAGTGCCCGTAGTCATACTCATGTTAGCAACGAGGAGGAGGATGAGATTGCGGCATCTCCTACGGAGCGGATGGATGTTGTTATAGCACGGTTTCAGCGGATGAACCCTCCAGTCTTTAATGGTGATGAGTCCAGTGAGGATGCGGACTCGTGGCTCCGTAACATCATTGGTCTTTTTGATCGGGTGCAGTATGATGATGATCTTCGACTGAGTTTAGTGACCCTCTTGCTTAGGAAGGCAGCAGAGCGCTGGTGGCGAGGCGCTTCGAGTACCTTGTTGGAGACTGGTGTTGGGATCTCTTGGGACAGTTTCTGCGAGACCTTCCGGCAGGAGTATGTGCCTGAGTCTTATGTGAACGCCCGGGAGCGGGAGTTCGACCATCTGGAGCAGGGTTCCATGACTATTCGGGAGTATGCAAGGAAGTTTTCTTCTCTGTTGGCGTACGTTCCCCATGTTTCTGGCCGGGAGAGGGCCAAGTGGACTCGATTTTTTAGGGCTTGAATGAAGAGTTGTGTCAGATGGTGCTGACCAGCAAACCCAAGAGCTATGCTGAAGCAGTTGACACTGCTATTGTGTTGGGGAACAACGGTGTAGGATCCGGATCCCGCCTCCCGGGGCGCAGCGGAAAATAAAATTGCCCGGGAGACGATCAATACAATATAATTCAAACACATTCATAGGGTGTTTTCGTTGATTACCTTGCTGGCAACTCGTGCCTGGCTCCGACCAGTTTCGCGAGGAAACCGGCACTTCACGGTAGGCGGCGGTAGATTACGTCAATCAGGTCCACGATCAGAAACGATCTCCCTCCGATCAGCCTGCACTAGAAGACTGATGGATTTTATCACCAACAAATTCTCCTCGAAAAGTTGGCCGGAGCAAGTCCGGCGAGGCGGCGGCGTGCACCGGCTGCGGCGGCGGCGAGGCTTTGGAGGAGAAAGGGGGCGGCGCTTTTAGAGCTAGGGTTAGGGTTGGAAGGAACACTAAGTTCTTCCACAATGTGGTTAACAAAAGAAGGAATACTAATAGAATCCACCGCATATGGGATCAAGGATGTGATTGGATCATCCTTTAGATATTCAGGAGTCTGGAGTTGGGTTCTTTGAAAAACTCCTCACTGGTGAGGACACTGCCTTGTCTCAATTTAATCCAGACATCATCCCCAGTATCCTTCATGAAGGGGAAAACTTTATTCTTCAAGCTCTCCCTTCCATTGATGAGATTAAAGAGGTGGTTTTCTCCATGCACGCGGATAGTGCTGCTGGGCCTGATGCCTTGTTCTATACTACTTGCTGGGATATCATTAAAAACGATTTGGTTAAGGCAGTACATGAATTTTTCGAAGGGGGTGTTCTTCCCAGGAGCTTTACTGCTACAACTATTGTGCTCATCCCTAAGGGTGATAATGCCCAGAAATGGTCTGATTTTCGACCCATCAGCCTTTGCAATGTTAGCAACAAAATTATTTCCAAGCTTCTTGCTCTAAGGCTCCGGCCTCTTCTAGACAAAATCATATCTCCTCAACAAAGTGGCTTTGTTAAAGGAAGACAAATCTCTGATAACATCCTGCTTGCTCAAGAGATGGTTCATCACTTGAACTACCACACTAGGGGGGGTAACTTGCTGCTTCAATTGGATATGGCTAAGGCTTATGACAGAGTTAAATGGGACTTCTTGTCTGAGGTTCTATCTGCGTTTGGATTTTCTAATAAAGTTCAACAACTCTTCTTGGCTTGCATCAATAACTGCTGGTTTTCTGTCAACATTAATGGCTCTTTATCTGGCTTCTTTTGCTCCAAGAGATGCCTGCGTCAAGGTGATCCCATATCTCCTCTTCTCTTTATTATTGGAGCTGAATATCTTTCTAGGTTCCTAGAACATTTATTCCTTCAAAGGCCACATATGTTCTTTCATACTGGACGCAGTGTCATGATTTCTCACCTGGCCTATGCTGATGACACACTTATCTTTTCTAATGGTTCTGTGGATTGTATCAGAAGGATCAGAGAGGTCTTGCATCAATATGAGACTGATTCTGGTCAAATGATAAATGGTGATAAAAGTTGTTTCATTACAGCTTTAAAAACTAATCCGAGGAGAAGGGCTGTCATCAATCAAATCACAGGGTTCCAAGAAGGGTTCCTCCCTCTCAACTACCTTGGGGCCCCTCTTTACACTGGTCATCACAAAAGCAGTCTCTTTCAATCTCTTGTCACCAAGGCCCTCAATAATTTTAAGGGCTGGGAGCTCAAGAACTTATCTCCTGGGAGCAGGATAATGCTTTCAAAAGTGTTCTTTGTTCTCTCCCCATCTATCTGTTTCATGTGCTTGAACCCCCTGGTACTATTCTGCACAGGCTGGAAATGATCTGCGCTAAATTCTTGTGGGGAACAAAAGGGACACAAAAAAAGATACACTGGATTGCGTGGCAGCAGGTTTGTCACCAAAAATTGGAGGGGGGGCCTTGATATCAAACATCTTAAAGATGCTATCCGTGGCTTCTCTATAAAAATGTGGGTGAGATTTCGAACTACAGATTCTCTTTGGACCAGATTCATGTACCACAAGTACTGCCATCCTCTTCCTCCTACTGCTATTGAGCCTAAGGTTCACATCTCACCTATTTGGAGGAGAATGATCAAAATCAGGCACCTTGCAGAGTCTCATATCCGCTGGAGTATTGGTGAGGGGGATATTAGTTTTTGGTTTGATGCGTGGCTTCCCACTGGCCCTTTAGCCTCCATATGTGAGATTATTGGCCCCAAAGATTGGATTGTCTCGTGGTTTTTGGAGCAGGGCAGTTGGCAAAAAGAACGCCTCCTTCTTCATCTGGACAGTAATATAGTTGATCAGGTTCTTCAAATTCCAGTTAGTCCCTACGCTAATGACATGCTCATATGGACTCTTACATCAAATGGGAGGTTCAATAGCAGATCTTCCTGGGAATCTCTGAGGCAAAGGAGGCCACTAAACGATATATACACTGCCTGTTGGTCTAAAATTTTATCTCCCACCATATCTTTATTTGCTTGGCACTGGGTACAATGCAAACTCCCCACGGATGATATTACCAAACGTAGGGGGATTTCTTTGGCTTCGAAGTGCCAATTCTGTGATCAGGAGGAATCATTTGAGCATTTATTCTTCTCTAGCTCCATAGCAGATCAGGCCTGGACGTATTTTGGGCAGCTGTTTGGAATATCCCAACCACACCAGATCAGCAACTGGAAAATTTCCACTACATGGCGTCCTCGGGGTCATCTACGTGAATGCGTCCCTTTCTTAATTATGTGGTTTATTTGGACTGCCCGTAATGACTCTAAGCACAGGGAAATTAAGCTCAGGCCTGCTGCCATTATCAGAAACATCAGGTACTACATATCTACAGCCTACACTGCTGGATTGATTCAAGCAGAACACTGAAGGTCTGGACTCCTTTGGCTCAGCTTTTTCACGTGAGGTTGGGGGGGTTTCATGCACACGGTGATCTCTATTATTACTTGGAGCAAACCACCTGCTCCCTGTTTCAAGCTTAACACAGATGGGTGTCGGTCTAATCAGGGACTTACTTCTACTGGAGGCCTTATTCGAGATTCAGGCGGGCATGTACAATTTGCATTTCATGGTTTCCTGGGTGAAGGTAGTATATCAAAGCAGAATTAACAGCAATTCTTCAGGGGCTGCTTATTTGCAAACAACACCAGCTTTTTCCTATTTGGATTGAAACAGACTCGGCCGTGGCTCTCCTCAGCATTACATCAGATCACTCCAGCTGGGAACTCAGACACATCCTCACACGCATTCAAGATATTCGGGCTAACCATCCTACCTGCATCTCCCACATACACCGAGAAGGCAATGCCCCTGCCGATGCTCTGGCCTCTCTGGGGATGCAAGAAAGAACATATGCTGTATTTTCTAGTTTGGGCCTTCATAACAAAGTTGCTGGACTTTGCAAATTGGATAAAATCGGATGTCCATACATGCGAATAGGTAGAAAAATCATCAATAGATAGGGCATTTGTTGTTAGTTTCTGGGAGGTTTTGGCCTAGTCCCCCTCCCTGTATTCTTGTTTGATTTATGGCATTTCGTTTCTTTAAAAAAAGCATAAAGGAATAAGAAACAAAATCTGAAACATACGTAAATGTCTCGACAAATAAGAAAGAATTCAGATGTTGTTCGTTGGTCAACTCAGATGTCAACGCAACTGGATTGATTAATTCAGATGTTAACTATCAACTGTATTCAACTCAGATGTCAACGGAATTTGAGCAAGGGAGTTCAGATGTATAATGGTCAACTCAGTAGTGAAATAATCAACAGTGAAGGATCTGTCCCAATTCAGATGTGAAACAAACTCGCATCTGAACATAGACCTAACGCAACATCTGAATGTTACACTTTAGAATTAATTCAACATAGAAACATCAGCTTTTGGTTTAAGAACCAGATTTCAGACTTAACCACAAGAATAAATATGAACAACGATAGTTTTCCTTTGTGTGAAGAATTCAAAATATCTCAAGAGAAATTTCTGGAAATGATCGAATAAGCTACTTGTAAGCTACTTCGACGAAAATCTTCTTAGAAAACTCAAGAACTAACTGGAAGAACATCATCAAACACGTTCTAAAATCTTTTTATAAATCAAAATACAGTAAACACGTACTTCATAAAAACATAGCATTGACTTTTCTTTTCTTTGAAGAACAGCCGTAGCTATCTTCAAATCTTTAAAACACATACGAACATGCATACAGAACTGAATATATGCTTTCATGAGTGAAAAAGAAACATAGTTTACTTGCCTGAATTCTGTAACACAATTACAGATGAAGCCTGAAAATCACCTACACACCGCTTATCTCCTCCGAAAAAGCTTTGAAAGATTTTGTTCGGTTTTCACAGAGAGCACCGTTTGATTTTGGAGAATGTTTGGTTTGCAAATAATGATGCATGATGTGTCTAACACCCTATATATATGAATTAAAATGCCTAAGAAAGAAACACGTTTAATCAATATGTCCAAAAAGTCTTTTAAAAGCGCTAATCCATTCCAAAGAGAAATCTGATGCATAAATAAAAACCAAACTTTTTTAGTTGAAAACGAAGGATTCAGTTGGCTAGTAGGATCAACCATGCAGCTGCTGCAATTGCATTCTTATATCTGAAATCAATTCAACTAAGGCAGGAACTGATTAACGCAAAAGCTCAAATCTGAACTCAACTTAATGTAACAATAAAAGCTGATTTCAATTAATTTTGAAAGCTGAATAAATTTAGCATTTCCATTTAATCCCTAAATCTTATAACTTTCTAATTGTGGCCTATAAAAGATTCTGGTCGTTAGATACAGTCTCTTCTCATGAAAACGCGATCCGAAAATGCTAAGGTTTCAAATCAGTCCAGTATAAGATATCAACTTTCAATTCACACCCTGCGATTTAATTATTTAAGATTTTTCGGTTCGGGTTTCTACAGAGACATCCCATTGATGAATGTAGGAGTGTCTGGGAGATGCAACATATGTCATCGGAGTGGACATTTTACCAGAGTTTTCCTTCAACGTGGTGCAGAACGAGCACAAGGTGCAAGTGCTTCGAAATCTGGGCATCGTCCCGAGACACAATTGGTTGCAGTGCTTTATTTTCAACCGCCATCACAGGTTAGGCCAGAAGAAAGCCAAGTGGTGAGCCAACCTCCACGACAACAAGCAAGAGTCTTTGAGCCCACAGATGATCAAGCTCAGGCTGCACCAGAGGATGTCACTACAGGTAACTGTTTCATTGCTGGTTATCCTGCTATGTGTTGATAGATATTGGTGCATCCCATACTTTCATCTTTGAAAAATTTGTTATGCTTCATTCCTTACGATGTGAGCTATTACCTACTGTAGTTGTTATTTCCTCACTGTTGAATGAAGGCATGGTTTCAGTGAGATTAGTGAGAAACTGTGATTTACAGTACGAAGGAAATGTGATTGAATTAGATTGTATAATTCTTAATTGATAAGATTTTGATTGCATTGTTGGCATTGATACATTAACCAAGTACAGGGCAAACCGTAGATTGTTTTCAGAAAGTAGTTAGATTTAGACCGGAGATGATAGATGAATGGAAATTCTATGGTAAGGGTTCGAGAGAGAAGATTCCTTTGATATCTGTAGTATCCATGGCACTTTTGTTACAGAAAAATGTATAAGGCTGTTTAGTGTATGTAGTGGATGTGTTGAAGTCTAGCCCAGATTTGGTGGATATACCAGTAGAGAATTTGCAGATGTCTTCCCAGATGAAATTCCTGGTTTGTCTCCAGTTCGATGGATAGATTTCAGCATTGAATTAATAGCCTGATCCGATTCGAGTTCAATTGAACTCCGATGTACTCCCAGTGGCTTTCGAACATCAAATGAGTTTAAAGCAAGTTTTACAGAAAAACAGTTTAAAGAAAGTTTCAGCAGAGAAAATATTTTAATGATATATGAAAAGGCGACGAAAGAGGAATGACAGAAGTTTCCCTATCATATATCATAAAGTTTTAAAGGAAATATTATTTCAAGTTTAAATTGATTTATGGCAAAGATAGCAGATGGTCAGCAGAGGAAGGATGAAGATGCTGGCTGACGAACAGGTGTGCCCCTTCATAGGAAGGACAAGGAATATGGGTTGACAGACCTATACCCCTTCACATAGTTTGAGATTTATTCCCCAGAGACTGTATACAGATGATAGCTTGTTCAAGCGACTGACCCAATAAGAGTTTCTGCGCCATAACTCAACAGAAAATAAGAATTGAGACAGGGTTGTTTACAACCACAACATTAGAAAACTTTATGTTAAATCGTACTTCCTTTAATATCAGTAAATGTTTTAAATATTTTAAGTATGTTCAAGCATGTTCAGTTTATGCTTTAAAGTTACCTCCTTTATCAATTCACAGTTATCAGCATTCGAGCTTATCAGTAACAGTATACAGCTTATCAGTTTACAGTTGTTGCCTGTACTGCCTACCTTCGTTATTTTCAGATTTGCTTGTTGAACCTCTAGAATCACTAGTTTTCCTAAATTCAGGTGATCAGATTTAGAGGTTGCTGGTTGACGCGAGCTGGATCAAATCGGGGGTGTATCGTGGAACCTGCGTTTTCACGCTAGCACAGATTACATATTTTTTTCAGATTAGATTTGAGATTGAAATTGTTTCAGTTATTTCATATACAGTTCACTGTAAATTGAATGAAATTATTTTGTAAGGTGTTACCTTGAGATGGTTTCCTTCCAGTCATGATCTGAATTTTCCCTTTCAGTTCGTAAAGACATCGCAAGGAGGTGAGCTCTGCCTCTTTTCAAGAAATACTGAGTAACCTAGTTCTACGAATATTTACGGGGTTTGGGTACTACCACTCTCACTCCTAGACCTCGAGTATGAAGGATGATCTAAGGACTCCGCTACTTTCCTAACAACACTGCTATCTGGGAAGACATCTCCACCAAACTAGATCAGTCTAAACACTTATGAGTTGAGTTGTGGAAGGGAGAACAGCTCGAGAGCTTGGGAAACAAGTAGGGATTTTGACAGAGTTTCAACGCAGTGAGAAAATGAAGGTAAAAATGAACGAGAAAATTTACCTATTTATAGGAGTTCAGGAAGCACCGCGACCGCCAGACCTCTCCCACAACAGATGCCTCAGATTATCTCTGGATCACCAATCATCGCCTTGAGTATGGAGCTAGAATCCATCCAATCGTCCAACTTCGCTTAATCAACAACCACAATATAAATTTACATGGATCCTGGTTTTTCTCGAAAACACATATTCAATCTCGGGTCTCGACCAGGACTCCACCCGATCCTGAACTTCAATTCCTCATCTAGGACTATTAGAGGATACTCTTGATACCATAAATATTTACCACCTCGATACCCAAAGGTGATGAGCACATATGAGTGCTTCGCCTCGAGTCCCACTAGTAGCCTTCCTTCTTGGCATATCGAGGTCATTTCAACATTGAGCATGTCACATCGGGATAAAGAGGACCAAACTAGTGTCCGAGCACTCATTATAGTTTCTAGCCAACACGTCCCTGATAGCGCTCTGTAGGTGCCTGTGACCCACCATGGGTTGTACCTCCTTGACACCTCACGACATGTGGTGTGACGAATCTACACTGACGATGAAGCCTCGAGTTAAGAGGACTAACATTGATAAATGCCCCATAACAACCACTTGGATCTCTTGTCTAGCTCACGACTAGTCAACACTGATGAAATCTGCAAAACCCATACTTGCGTATTATTCTTGAGGTGTGAACGCAATAGCTTCTGGACCCTGCCTAGGTATGATTAACTGCGTATCGTACACGCAAGGGAGACTAACCCGTACTAAAATACTCAGGTATGCCTCGGCTTACGAAAGCAATATACTCATACATTCTCAGCTCTATATACTCTTAATTAATCACGATCAATCGAGCTGACTTAAGCATCGAAGGGGATGCATCGGAAACGCTTCCAGTGCCCTCTGACTAGTGTCTGTGGTTGCATGTACCCTGAAGTGAGTCCTACCAAGGGCAGAGATCCTGATATGTGATAAAGTTCACCAGACATATACGTACATCCAATTGCCCAGGTCTATCCCGAGGTGTATCCACCCGGGGACCCAATCTGAGAATATCCTGGAGTAGGTGGTTGCAGACCACTAAGAAGAGAGAATTAAGCTCACTCACCTTTATGCCCGAGGACTGACCTCTCGATCTTTCCACCCGACGATCTGACTGGTAGCAGCTCATTGGCTGGGTGAAATTCGGTTATATCATTAGCTATGATTTTAAGCAATGTATTAACAAGAAGGATTAAATACCATTGAGCATGAACTACAACAAATTATAAAAACATCGAAAACCAAAGGGAGAAGCAAATAAGAGAATCTTAAAGTTCATTATGCTCAGAAAAATATGAGCAAAGATTACATCACAAGTAATAGAAAAATCCCTACATTCTCAAAAACACCAAAGGCAAATAGAGCTCAAATCCCACAAACTCCTAGACAAAAGGAAACAATATTAGAAAATAAAATAAAAAGAAACTGAAATTAAACGAGAATTTATATGTGAAGACTAATTCAAAACCAATAGCCAACTAAGTGATGATGTCATGACAGTAAGCTACACTAACTTGTAACATAAAAAGCGTTAAAAAGAAATCTTTCGGATGTAACCGAATTTTGCTCAGCCAATGTGTAACGCCCACAAATTTATACATTCACAAATATTAAGTTCAAAGTTTCGAAGGATCAAATTATGAGTTTTGGCATTTAATCAGCTTTCATTTTTGCTGGTTTTGTTTCAGTTTATGATCACGGTTTAGGGAGCTGTCCGGGTGAGCAAAGCACGCATAGTTCATCTCTAAGCTGTTTTATTATATAAACTGGTTCGGTCCAGGCTTTTGTTTTGAAAACAAAATAGCACTTTTAAACGGTAGTAGAACTTTTAAAGAACAGTGTTTTCAATCAAAATATCTTTGATATTTTCATATAAATACTTGCAAAAACACCGTTCACCATCATTCACAATACTTCACGTAGAGTAAAAAATTTTGAGAAGCGCTGCTCTCTGAGAAAGAAACCGACCGAAGCTTCAAACATTCAAAGTGACTGATCGTGCTTGTGAGTGGTTGAAGGCCAGAAAAATCTCTTTCAATCGTTATTAGTTCTTTAAGGCAAGTAAATTCTATTTCTTGCTGCATCTTGGAAAACATATATTGATTCTTCTTGCATGTTTGAGTCAATTTTAAAGGTTTGAAAAAGGTTTTCAAGTTTTTCAAACGAAGAGTTGATTTCATGGTGAAATGTTTGTTTGTAGGAGTTTTGTTTTCAGAAATGGTTACTGGAAAACGTTTTACAAAAGTTTGAGTTAGTTTTCTTTCAAAATTTCTGGGATGTACAGAATAAACTTTAAAGAAATTTTTTATCGATGTTTCATTTGGACATGTCGTGCTGGACAGCTAAGGACGATGTTCCAAGTTGATAGGCAAAGCTGGTCCAGTTAGAACTCCATTCATATCTGATAGGCTGAGCCGATCTACTTGAATTTCTCTGAGCTGATTTGAAACCGCGATCGATTCAGTTTATATGTTCTGGATCGATTCGAATGTTCTAAGATGAATTTCAATATTATAAAGCTGATATGATCTAAGTTAAGTTGACTTTCATAATCTGAGTTGACCAAATAGCTTTGATCTGATTTTCTATTCTTAGTTGGCCTATGTTCACAATTTGTTTGATACTCCGAGCTGATCTAGTTTAATGAACTGATTCAAATTAGGTCCACTCTGGACTACTACTGTAAATCAAGTTTAATACTTTACAATTCTAGATTTACTTATTGAGCCTCTAGGCTCACTAATTTTTCTTGAGTGCAGGTGATCAGGTTTAGAATTTGATGGTGGGTGCAGGATGGATAAGAGCGGAAGGTGTTTATCGTGGAACTTACGTTTCCGTGCTATTCCAGATTACATCCTCTTTGTTAAGCTTAAATTGGAGATATATCAGTTTGTAATCAATTTGTATCAGCTATCTCATGTATATTCATATGTAAACTGAACGAGATTATTTTGTAAAATTTATCTATTTTTCGCACAACCAATAAGCTCTGAGCCGTTCTATCAGTTCGTGATCTGAAATTTTATAAGTTTGTATTTTAGTCTAGAAATATTTGGTTACTTCGTATTTTGACCAAATAAGCTATAAATATCCTTCAATTCATACCCTTCCCTTCATTAAAAATTGAAACTAAAAGATGAGGGCCTCACACAATGAGGTGTCACCACGTCAGACAGTCGGTTCGGTAGGTCGAGAGGTCTTTATTTGAGGAATGAGATAAGACGGAAAGCTGTTGGAGCTGAACTAAGAGGAAACTTCTTGGATAAGTCTTCTGCAATGAGGTATCACCAAGTCTAGGTTTCGACGTAATATAACTCAAGGAATAAGAGAGGAAAGGTTGGGAGCTCTGTACTTAGAAGATGAGCAGGTTTGAGCGAAGCTGGATGTTTTTCTGTCGATGACCTGCAAACACAGTCATTATTTAGAGGGCATCAGGAGGACAAAGGTCCTCCGATTCTTAAGCCAGATCGGGAGTTCGATATGAAGTAAGAGTATATAGAGCTGAGAGCTCGTCATTATGTTGAATGAATGTAAGCCAAGACGCACCAGAGTATTTATGGGAGTGGCTGGATGATCTTCGCGGGCATGCTATTAAGGTAATCATACGCTGGGATGAGTCTTGCAGCCATTGGGTGTACGTTTTAGAGTAGATGCCCAACTATCCAACTTGTGGCGTGTGGGTTTTATTGACTCTTTGTATAAAGATCTTTATTAATGAAATTCGCATTTCTATATGGCATTCTTTAATTTTATTATGTTATAATGTTAACAATTGTGTTGGATAAAGACCTAGAATGCACCATAGTGTATGTTAGATGTGATAGTGGATATGATGGCTATCATGAAACATCTAATAGTCACTGTGTATTCTGAACACGTTCCTAGTCGATTGGGCTGTCAAAATGAGGATAAGGTCGCCCGAGCTTGAGACTAGCATCTGCGATGTGAAGTACCATGTTTCATTGGTAGGGAACATTGTGATGTTCTGAGCATGCAGATGGATAGTGACCTGGTGATCTATCGAACTACCCTCGTTCGGACTTTCCAAGTGGTTACCATTTGTCGAGTGGATAAGTCCGAGGTCTTGGTTGTACTGATTAGCCCTCACTACTCAAACGTCATTGAGACTCTACATGATAGGTTCCTTACTTTGACCCGTTTACCGACTCAGTTGGGGTCATTAGGTGGCGGAATTGGGTGAGGTCCCGATGCGTGTAGGAGTCGATGCTTCGTTGTCGAGGATTCACCGTTCGCTTTTATGCGTGGATATCCTATGCTATCTGAGGAGGTAATAGTGTGATAAATATCTGGCCAGAGTACTAGATGTGTTTTAGGTAAATGGCTTTACCTAGTAACACACGCGATGTCACTATTTGATCTCCAAGATATATGCATAGTTATTGGATCTCTAGCGACTCTCGATTTACCAATGGTCGTTGATTTGATCGGGATATATGTGTTGAAAGGACCGTACTGTACGCTAACCATGACCGACTGGTTCTTGCAGGCACTAACAGTGATACCTAGGGGATCATGGGGCGATGTTGATAGGCGCTTTACCATGATCCGATGGGTCAGTCCGAAATTGTGATTTCGGAGTCACAATGGTTGTGGACCCACGGCTAGCTGTATCCATGAATCATTGAGGGTCACACAAGTACTGGCTTCACGATTCCCGCACGGAAACTGAGCTTAATGTGTTGAGCAAAGGAGGAGGAATTTAGGGAGTGCGACTTCCTAAAAGTCAACAGGGGTAAAATTGCAATTTCCCTAAAGTTTGGGCTAGTTTGACTATCATTGAAACTTGGAGGGCCAAACTGCAATTTTGGACTAGGTGGTCTGAAAAACTGTTTTCAAATCATAATACTCAGTTTTAGAAACTGTGTTGATCGGTCCGATCTGATCGTCGATCGGGGTTATGATGGAGCCACGGTGCGGTTGAACCGAATGTTCATATGGACCTGGGCCCGCCCCAGGCCCATTGGGTTGGTTCAAGCCCATCACACCCACATATACATGAGTGCCTAGGTTGCATGATAAACAATAGCATCACACAAAACCCTAGACTCCTAGTAGCCGCCCCTCCTTTCTCCCACGCCTCTCTCGGCCAAGCGCCACCACGTGCCGCCACCGTGTGCATCCGCCTTCGTGGTCGGACTTGTTCCGATCACCTTGTCGAGGAGATTCCGTTCATGATAAATTCGTCATCTCTTCTAGTGCAGACTGACGAAAGAGCCGTGAATCCAGTCGTGGACCGGATTAGGAGATCTACCGCCGCCTACCGTTGAAGTGTCAGTTTCCCTGTGAATCTGGTCGGAGCCAGGCGCCTAGACGCCAGCAAGGTATCTTCTATAAAACATCCTATGTATATTTTAGTGCTTTAATTATTATGTATTGACCGATTCCCGATGCAAAAATTTTAAACTTCCGCTGCGCCCCGGGAAACGGGATCCGGATCCGTCGCTGCTCCAACAGTGGTATCAGAGCCAAGGCTCGGATCTGTCAATACAAAGTGGGTCGAGAGCCGTGCCCAATGTGTTAGGTGTATGCTAGGTTTTGCAAATTTTTTGTTGTAATATTGTTGATATCATTTACAAAGTGGGTCAGTTTGTGGCCCGTTCCCACCCCTTTAAAATTATATCCCAATGTGTCATGGACTTCGGTCCGCGAGCATGGGGTTCGCATGATTGAGCTCATTGAAAAGCTGGTGGGCCTTGACATCACACTTCCACATGAGCTATATGTGGATTTGCTTCTCCTCTCACTCCCTGCTGCATTCGACCCCTTTGTGGTCAACTTTTACATGAACAAGCTGGATGCCACCCTTGAAGAGGTGGTGAACATGCTTGTAATGTACGAGGGGACCATAAAGAAGGACAAGCCCGTCCTCCTTATGGGCTCGTCTTCCTCTGCGAAGAAGGGGCCCAAAAGCAAGGGAAAGAAGCGTCTGCCCCTGCGAAGGAGGAAAAGCCCACCAAGAAGCCCAAGGCAAGGACTCCAAAGCCAAATAAATCTGAGGATGTTTGCCACCACTGTCACAAGCCTGGACACTGGAGGAGGAACTGTAAGGAGTACCTCGAGCAGTGGAGAACTGCAAAAGGTATTTTCTACATTGAAATAAATATGTCTCTTAGTTCGACTTCTTGGGTACTTGATACCGGATGTGGATCTCATATCTGCAATGATTTGCAGGTGATGACAAGAAGCCGATGTCTTAGAGAGGGTGAGACCCACTTGAGGCTTGGCAACGGAGCAAGGGTTGCTGCTGTAGCTATAGGAGATGTTTATATGTTTCTATCTTCGAATTTTAAGTTGTTATTGAGAAACGTTTTATTTGTTACCGAGTTAATAAAGAACATCATTTCTATTTCTATCTTGATAGTGATGGATATTCTTGTCATTTTGCTAATTCAATTTGCAATATATACAAGAATGAATGTTTGATTGGAATTGGGGAACGCGAAAACGATCTATACACCTTAAAATTAAAAGAAGTTCCAACTCGCGATGTGGAAACACATACAACAACTATTAAAAGGAAAAATGATAGCTTGAACCCAGCACAACTTTGGCACGCTAGGCTAGGTCATGTTTCCCTGAGTAGGATGAACAAGTTTGTTAGGAGTGACATGTTTGATATGTCTGAAATTAACTCCCTATCGACTTGTGAGTCTTGTCTCAAAGGAAAATGACTAAACAACCCTTCACGGGCAAGCCTGAACGTGCTCAAGGCCTGTTGGATTTGATCCACACTGATGTGTGTGGACCGCTTAGCATTGGTACTAAGTACGGTCACACATACTTCATCACCTTTACCGATGATCACTCTAGGTATGGGTACTTGTACTTAATGAAGCACAAGTCTGAATCCTTTGAAAAGTTCAAAGAATTCAAGGCTGAAGTAGAAAAACAGTTAGGGAAAAGTATTAAAGCACTTCGATGCGATCGAGGTGGAGAATACTTGAGTGCTGAATTTCAAGACTATCTTAAAGAGAATGAGATTCTCTCACAGTGGACCCCTCCGGCCACACCACAACTCAATGGTGTAGCGGAGCGTCGTAATCGAACCTTGATGGACATGGTTCAATCTATGATGAGCTTCACTGAGCTTCCTACCTCGTTTTGGGGCTATGCGCTCGAAAAGGCGGTAATGTTGAAAAATGTCCACACCAAGGCAGTGGATAAGACTCCATATGAGATATGGATGGGCAAGCCGCCCAAGTACTCATTCATGAGGATTTGGGGATGTCCTGCTTAGGTGAAGCAGACAGTGGGAGATAAGCTGGATAATAGATCCATCTTATGTTAATTCATTGGGTATCCAAAGAATTCTATTGGAAACTACTTCTACTATCCCAATGAAACAAAAGTGTTTGTTTCTAGAAAAGCCACCTTTCTGAAAAGGGAGTTTCTACTTGATAGAAAAGGCAAGATAGTAGAACCCGAAGAGGTTCGAGAACCATCTGAAGTACCAAGTAAATCTTCCGCACCTCAAGATCCAATACCAGAAATGGTCGCACCTAGGAGATCTGAAAGGGTTCCTAGGGCTCCTGATAGATATGGTTTCCTCCTTGAAGATGATCAAAGTGATCAAACTATTGGATATGATCCAAGAACTTTCAAGAAGGCAATTTCCGATGCTGATTCTAATTTGTGACTTGAAGCAATGCAATCTGAGATTGACTCAATGCATGCGAACCAAGTTTGGACTCTTGTTAATCCTCCCGAAGGAATTGTTCCTGTTGGATGCAAATGGATATATAAGAGAAAACTCGGGCCTGATGGTAAGGTACTGACCTACAAGGCACGACTGGTCGTGAAGAGTTACACTCAAAGGCAAGGTGTTGACTATGATGAAACCTTTTCACCAGTCGTAATGTTCAAGTCAATTAGAATCCTACTAGCCATAGCCGCATGGTACGACTATGAGATATGGAAAATGGATGTGAAAATTGCGTTCCTTAATGGAAACATTAAGGAAGAGATCTATATGACGCAGCCTGAGGGTTTCACATCTGTAGGAAGTGAGCATAAAGTATGCAAACTTCAGAGATCGATCTACGGTCTCAAACAAGCATCGAGAAGTTGGAACCTAAGATTTGATGAAACAATTAAGGAATTTGGTTTCATCAAGAATCCCGAGGAGCCATGTGTGTACAAGAAGGTAGTTAAGAATTCTGTGACATTCCTTGTACTTTATGTTGATGACATTCTACTCATTGGGAATGACGTAAGAATGTTGCAGTCAACTAAAGTGTGGTTGTCTAGTAGATTCTCTATGAAGGACATGGGTGAAGCATCCTATATTCTTGGAATACAGATCTATCGAGATAGATCGAAAAGGATGCTCGGACTCACCCAAGCTACCTACATCGATACCATACTTAAGCGGTTCTCTATGGAAGAGTCCAAGATAGGACACCTACCTATGTGCCACGGGGTCACTCTATCCAAGTCTATGTGTCCGAAGACTGATGAGGAGATAGAGAGTATGACACGTGTGCCATATGCCTCGACAATAGGTAGTATTATGTATGGCATGATCTCAACTAGACTGGATGTCGCATATGCTATGAGTGTCACGAGCCGTTACCAGGCCAACCCCGACCAAATGCATTGGAAGGCCGTGAAAGATATTCTTAAGTACTTACGAAGGACTAAGAATATGTTCATGGTCTATGGGGGTGGTGAACTGAAATTGGAAGGCTACACTGATTCTAGCTTCCAATGTGACGTGGATGATTCGAAGTCAACCTCTGGATTTGTATTCATGCTCAATGGTGGTGCTGTCTCTTGGAAGAGTTCCAAGCAAGACACTATCACGGATTCAACCACTAAGGCTGAGTACATCGCAGCATCAGCTGCTGCAAAAGAGGCGGTTTGGATAAGGAATTTCGTCCAAGAGTTGGGCGTAATCCCTGAAGGAGTTGGTCCAGTCCCGGTGTACTGCGACAACACGGGTGACGTTGCGCAAGCAAAGGAGCCTAGATCTCACCAAAGATCCAAACATATACTGAGGAAATACCACATAATCCGGGATATTGTGGCTAGAGATGACATAGCAGTCGAGAGAGTCGCCTCTGCAGACAACATTGCTGATCCACTTACGAAGCCCTTGACAGGACCGTTGTTTGAAAAACATCACGAAACAATGGGACTGCGTCTGATGAGTAGTTGGCTTTAGGGCAAGTGTGAGATTGTTAGAGTAGATGCCCAACTAGCCAACTTTTGGCGTGTGGGTTTTATTGACCATTTGTATAACGATATTTATTTATGAAATTCGCATTTCTTATATGGCATTCTTTATTTTCATTATGTTATAATGTTAACAATTGTGTTGGATAAAGACCTAGAATGTACCATAGTGTATGTTAGGGGCGTGTGGGTTTTATTGACCATTTGTATAACGATATTTATTTATGAAATTCGCATTTCTTATATGGCATTCTTTATTTTCATTATGTTATAATGTTAACAATTGTGTTGGATAAAGACCTAGAATGTACCATAGTGTATGTTAGATGTGATAGTGGATATGATGGCTATCATGAAACACATCTAATAGTCACTGTGTATTTTGAACACGTTCCTAGTCGATTGGACCGTCAAAATGAGGATAAGGCCGCCCGAGCTTGAGACTAGCATCTGCGATGTGAAGTACCATGTTTAATTGGTTGGGAACATTGTGATGTTATGAGTATGCAGATGGATAGTGACCTGGTGATCTATCGAACTACCCTCGTTCGGACTTTCCAAGTGGTTACCATTTGTCGAGTGGATAAGTTCGAGGTCTTGGTTGTACTGATTAGTCCTCACTACTCGAAACGTCATTGAGACTCTACATGATAAGTG
This sequence comes from Dorcoceras hygrometricum, assembly GCA_001598015.1. NCBI lineage: Eukaryota > Viridiplantae > Streptophyta > Magnoliopsida > Lamiales > Gesneriaceae > Dorcoceras > Dorcoceras hygrometricum. Next base: position 41,644 of record KV018107.1, read on the forward strand.
CCTCACTTTGACCCATTTATCGACTCAGTTGGGGTCATTAGGTGGCAGGATTGGGTGAGGTCCCGATGCGTGTAGGAGTCGATGCTTCGTTGTCGAGGATTCACCGCTCGCTTTTATGCGTGGATATCCTATGCTCTGAGGAGGTAATAGTGTGATAAATATCTGGCCAGAGTACTAGATGTATTTTAGGTAAATGGGTTTACCTAGTAACACACGTGATGTCACTATTTGATCTCCAAAATGTATGCATAGTTATTGAATCTCTAGCGACTCTCGATTTACCAATGGTCGTTGATCTGATCGGGATATATGTGTTGAAAGGACCGTACTGTACGCTAACCATGACCGACTAGTTCTTGCAGGCACTATCAGTGATACCTAGGGGTTCATGGGGTGATGTTGCTAGGCGCTTTATAATGATCCGATGGGTCAGTCCGAAATTGTGATTTCGGAGTCACAATGGTTGTGTGCCCACTAGCGGTATCCCTGAACCATTGAGGGTCACACAAGTACTGGCTTCACTATTCCCGCACCGAAACTGAGCTCAATGTGTTGAGCAAAGGAGGAGGAATTTAGGGAGTGCGACTTCCTAAAAGTCAACAGGGGTAAAATTGCAATTTCCCTAAAGTTTGGGCTAGTTTGACTATCCTTGAAACTTGGAGGGCCAAACTGCAATTTTGGACTAGGTGGTCTGAAAAATTGTTTTCACATCATAATACTCAGTTTTAGAAACTGTGTTTATCGGTCCGATCTGATCGTCGATCGGGGTTATGATGGAGCCACGGTGATACGGTTGAACCGAATGTTCATATGGACCTGGGCCCGCCCCAGGCCCATTGGGTTGGTTCAAGCCCATCACACCCACATATACATGAGTGCCTAGGGTTGCATGATAAACAATAGCATCACACAAAACCCTAGACTCCTAGTAGCCGCCCCTCCCCTCTCCCACGCCTCTCTCGGTCGCCGCCACCATGCGCCGCCGTCGTGTGCCGCCGCCTTCATGGTCGGACTTGTTCCGATCACCTTGTCGAGGAGATTACGTTCGTGATAAATTCGTCAGCTCTTCTAGTGCAGACTGAAGAAGGAGCCATGAATCCAGTCGTGGACCGGATTAGGAGATCTACCGCTACCTACCGTTGAAATGCCAGTTTCCCTGTGAATCTGGTCGGAGCCAGGCGCCTAGACGCCAGCTAGGTATCTTCTATAAAACATCATATGTATGTTTTAGTGCTTTAATTATTATGTATTGACCGATTCCCGGTGCAAAAATTTTAAACTTCCGCTGCGCCCCGGGAAACGGGATCCGGATCCGCACTGTGCCAACATCTTGCAGCCATTGGGTGTACGTTACCCGGCTAATCATACGCATGAGTGGGTCTTGCAGCTTTTGTCAATATTGACTTATCATGCGTCATACAAGAGGGTCAAGTGGTTGTGATGGAACATTCATCAAGGTCAGATCTCTTACCCCGATGTCGCATCGTTAAGTTGAAGATTCGTCAGCCCTTGAGTCTCGAGGTTACCTTTGTGGTATCCCTCACGGTGGATGTCGCTTATTGGTAAAGTGCTATAAGGGGTGTGTTCGTCGAAAATTATAGGACCAATTCGGATACTGGTTCGACCCTCGGTATCTCAAGGTGACATACTCAAAGGTCCTTTTACCTCGGGTAAAAAGGTATAGGTATTTTTGTTAGAGTAGATGTCCAACTAGCCAACTTATGGCGTATGGGTTTTATAGACTCTTGTATGAAACGATCTTTATATATGATATTCGCATTTTTTTATGGCGTTCTTTATTTTCATTATGATTATAATGTTGACCATTGTATTGGATAGAGACCTAGAATGCACCATAGTGTATGTTAGATGTGATAGTGGGTATGGCGGCTATCATGAAACACATCTAATAGTCACTGTGTATTCTGAACTCGTTCCTAGTCGATTGGGCCGTCAAAATGAGGATAAGGCCGCCCGAGCTAGAGACTAATATCTGCGATGAGAAGTACCATGTTTCATTGGTAGGGAACATTGTGATGTTCTGAGCATGCAGATGGATAGTGACTTGGTGATCTATCGAACTATCCTCGTTCGGACTTTCCAAGTGGTTACCATTTGTCGAGTGGATAAGTCCGAGGTCTTGGTTGTACTGATTAGTCCTCACGACTCGAAACGTCATTGAGACTCTACATGATAGGCGCATCACTTTGACCGTTTGCCGACTCATTTGTGGTCATTAGGCGGCGGGATTGGGTGAGACCCCGATGCATGTAGGAGTCGATGCATCGTTGTCGAGGATTCACCGCTCGCAGACATGCGTGGATATCCTATGCTATCTGAGGGGATAATAGTGT